>BRDA01066551.1:0-33293 GCA_036984385.1 Crenuchus spilurus | reverse complement strand
TAACTAACTAAAAGCACTTAAATAGAACTTTAATAAAACAGAAGCGAAACTATCAACCACGTTTAAGCTTTGTTAATCTATGTTATTTGTTTTTTACTATGTTTTTTCTCTCTCTCTCTACACTGACAAACACTACACTGAAACTAATTTAATTTCAAATGAGTGTATTTTCTCTCTGCAAGCATAAACTAACTTTGCAGTTTCCGTTCAATGATTCTGTTACTCGGCACGCCGTGATGTTCCCCAGTACTGCAGATTGCTTTTTCGTGCCGCAAATGTAATGATCACCCAACGTTCACCACAATAATATGAGACCAGAGATCTTGTAGTACAGAATATTGCACACAGAAATAGTTGAAACACAAATCGTTGGTTTACTGCCTGTGAAATCTGTACATTATCTACATGTGCGCTCTGCCTCCTCTGCACACAAGGCACAGCAGCCTGTATCCTTCACATTCAGGCTCTCCAAGCCTTCCCCTCCTTTTGGTACAGTAAACACGAATGGGTTTCATGGGGTTTCTTTGGGATTCTGAGTTGAGAATTGCACTTCATTTTTTTAAAATGTAAAACCATACATACAGTCTTCTTTCTCCTCTCCTACGATGTGCAGTATTTTCAATCAGTGGGTTGTTTTGATGTTTTTGGTGGTCATACCTTTTGCTCTTAACACCACAACTAAGCAGAAATTGTCAGGAACTGGGGCTTATCAATGTGACAAGTCACTTGTTAAGGTCATCTTAAAGGACACAGATTATCTATGCAGCAAACGGCTCCGGCAACATCAACAGTCATAAGGTTTTTACAGAGAAAAATCCACTTCATCTGACATTCCCCTGTGACCTGCTAGTGATGCTTTGGTCAAGACCAGCAGCATTATCCTATCTAACGTTTTAATCTAAACTACTGTGCTGAAGTCTTAGGCACCCCTATATTTTTGGCCAGGAAGTCAGAAAATGACACTAATATTAGAATAAATACCAATGTTAATAGAATAAGTTACAGTGTTGTGTGTGCTAATGTGTTTAACCCTTTAACCTCTCCTCATGGCAGTCCAGTGTTATTTGTAGTTCTCATCCAGTACCTGCTTTGGTTGACCAGTACTTCATTATGCTAAATCAAGTTGGTGCTGCTGTTGAATTGTTTTCCTTTATATATGAGGGTGAGTTAGTTAATCTAACACACTTTAGTTATATTAAAACTTCTATTATTAAACTGCATGTCTTACCAACACTTTCTGTACTACATCACTGTCTACATAGTAACTGAAGATGTCATGTCAGTTCATTTATGACTGCAGTGCAACAAATATGGCCGCCCCACTTATGATTTGCACCAAAGAAGAACAGCGTGCAATGATTCTAAACAGATGCATGTAGACATCAAACTACATTTGGATACTGTAAGGATGGTGAAAGTTTCTTAAAAAGAATCATTACTGGTGATGAGACATGAATTCATCATCACGAGTTTGAGAGTAAACAGCATAAACATCCTCAGTTAACCAAGAAAAAGTTAAAAAGTCAGATATCAACTGCTGACAGTTTTCTGGGTCTGAAAGAAGCCATAAGAGGATGGAGATTCACATCTGAAGATGTGAAGACAGCGATTCATTCAGGACTCACAGCTCAGCCAAAAACATGTTTTAATGAGGGAAAATCAAAGCTTGAAGATAGTATACAAAGTGTATTAAAGAGCAGGAGATTATGTGGAAAAAGAATGTTTTTGTTTTTTCTGATTCAAATTAATTTTACACCCAGAGTATGGATCATGTTTGACTCACCCTCCTCTGTTTCTTTGCATTAGCTGTATTGATTTATATTGTTTTTACATGTAAAAGCACACTTATTGCCAAGATAAGTGGTTTTAAATAGCATGTTTAGACTTTTGCACAGTACTTCTCATCAATGTTCATATATTATCACATGGATATATTAAATTCAACAGCAGCACCATAATGATGTACTGATTAACCAAAGCAGGCCCTGGATGAGAACTACAAATAACACTGGACTGCCATCAGGACAGTTTAAAGAGTTAAACACATTAGCGCACATAACAATGTTGCTTATTCTATTACTATTAGTATTTATTCTAATATAGCGTCATTTTCAGAACATATGCACACTGGCCATAAATACAGTTTTTTAGAGCACTTTTAGAGCCTAAGACTTCTGCACTGCTCTGTCATTTGTCTTGGTGAAAAGTGGTTGTGCATAAACATGAACATTTTAAATAAATAAAAAACCTTTTGTCAAAAAATGAGAAAATAAAAATGATGCTCATTAAAGAAACATGCAAATGTGGCAAGCAATAAATGGAAGCAGGTAGCCATCATTTAGCATTACATCAACAGAGAAACAGAGTAACGCTAGTTGGTGGCTATTCACTTTGACTATTAGTAACATTAGCATTTTAACTGAGCTGTTCCTTTAAGATTATGGTTCATGTGTATTTGAGTAGTCATTGCCTTGGGATTTGAATTTGAGGTGATTATACTCCATGTCTGTCACCACTCTGCCATTAGCCTCAATCTCCATTGACCTCCATCACTTTCTCAGCTAGAATCTCCTGAAAGTTGGAGAGTTGCTTCATCTGTTCTGTCTGCATGGAGTGCCTCCTCAACAGCTTCTTCTTCATCTTGAAGTCCAGTCCACGCTTTGGTGAAGAGGGGGCTACAGGAAGCAGGATTTTGTTGCCAGAGTGCACAGGTGAGGTTGGCTTTCCATTGGCACGGATGTCTGGGATAGGTCGCTGGGGGTTGACGTTGAGTGGAGGAAGGAATCCAGGCCGTGTGTGTGAGATGTGGTCCAGCAAGAGTGTGCCTGAACCTCTGCGCTCAAGCAGGCCCGGGGGCCTTCTCCTCATGGTGATGGGAGACACCGAGTTTGGGATGCTCTCCAAAGACTCCCGAGAAGAACTGGTAAGCAGGGATAGCGGTGAGGCATTATACTTGCGGCGCTCCACGGAAACACGCCCAGAGTCTGGAGATCCTGGAATGGACTCTGGACACAGGTGTGTGTCTGACTCGTAGTGCTCCATGCGAGTGAGTTTTGGGTGTGGCAGCGCACGGGCACCTCCAGGTGGGTGGCTGGCATTCTCCTGTGACTCAGGTGCTGTGTTCCTGCGGTACAGCGACTGATGCTGTTGGACTTTATCAGCCCAAGAAGAGCCAGATAATGCAGCACAGTCCTCCGAACAAGATCGGTCAATCAGCTTTGGGGAGCAAGGGTCATGAGTCTCAATGCTGTGTCTGCGTGAGAGCATGGGTCTACCTGGGCCAGAGATTGACAAGCCATTCATCTCAGACACCACCTTTTCTTCCTCTGCAAGGTCACCATCTACACGTTCTCCTCTCTCAGCCAATACGCTTGGAGCCACCAGTCCCCAGGGCTCTGAATTCAGCCTTTTGAGAAGTTTGCGCGGTGGTGGTCTCCTCTCACCTGGAGGTCTGCTGGAGGGTAGAGGGAGGGCAGAAGTCAGAGCGAAGCTGAAGATGCCTTCCTCCTCCTCTCCTGCAGGGGAGCTTGAGGTGCGGATCTCAACCTCCGATGGAGACATGCAGGCAGGTGAGAGTTTGTCCACCACACCTGGTGAGGGTGGAGAATTCAGATACTGTTTGGTCTTCTTAGTGCCTGAGGGGGAAGTGTCTGTGGTTATGATGATCACCTCTTTGCCTTTGGCTTTACAGGCATCTAGAAGGATCTGCAACGTTTCTCTGTCGCCTTTGTTGATGGCGTGCATCAGAGCTGAGGACCCAGAGTAGTCTTTAAGACTTGGATCTGCACCATTTTCCAGCAACAATGACACCACGTCTTTGCCTGCATGCTCTGCGCATGCATGCATCAGGGCAGTCCGGCCTGACTTATCAGGTATATTTGGATCAGCACCTTTCTCTAACAGATAACGCACCATCTTCTGACGGGTTTGCGGGTCATCGTACCCTGCCAGGCAGGCGGCGACAATAGGCGTCTCTCCTCGCTCATTGCCTTCGTTGATGTACGCCCCTCCCTCGAGTAGAAGACGTGCAAGCCGAAGCTTGCCCTGGAACACGGCCTTCAGCAGGGCATTCCCCTCCGTACGAAGGGCTCCTCCGTCACCCATGGTGCCAACCTGTCCCCTGCCTTGCTCTCCTCAGCAATGCCTGCACATCTTTAGCTCAGTCCTGGACTACCTGTCAAGAGAAGAGACACACCAAGGCCTTACTTAAAGTATTTTGATGTATGCATTTGTCACCAAGCTTAAGTGAGTCCTTTGTGGTATGCCACTAAAGACAGAATACAAGTTTAAAGCCTTATAATCTTGAAATAACAGCCTTGTAGTCTGCAGAGTGTAATAAAAAGAAGTATGGTCTTCCATTTTTCCACTGCTCACATTCATCCAGCTCAGTGAAGCTCCAGCACCATGCAGTTCTCACAGTGTAAAAATACTATTTGAAGCAGGATCACAGACCCTGTCCTCTGTGTGTGCACTTCCCTTAAAATGGCACATGAAGAGATTGAAATGTAGGAAATTTCTTGTAATATAAAAAGACACCTGCCTTCAATATTAACCTTGTAGAATATATGCCGGATTCAGAAAGAGCCCATTCCTTTCAGAGACCTGCTGACAGAACCACTCCACTCCAGGCATTTTAAGAACTGTGAATTATTGAATAGCCTAATACATGCCATCAATAAAACGCTGTGATCCCATTGATCAAATGAAGAAGGACAATCAGTCATGGTCAAATACCAGCTAGAGATTTCTCTTCTATTAAACACAAAGCAAAAGTGGTGGCATGCTTAGCATTGCAGACAGAACCTTCCATGCACAGTCATATTACGACAATTTATCTAATAGTGGGAATAACCACCCTTGGCCCAGAGTGTTTGCTCAATGGTGATTCCTTCATTATAGAGGTTAACTAGTCCACTGTAGTGAGTTGATTCCTCTGTACCATTCGCCAGAGTTGTTCCCCTCTTAACACCAATGACCTGTGGTTTTATTCATATGCACTCAATGTACACAGTAAATCTGCCAGTGTTAAATCAACACTGTTAGAGTTAAATTAACACTGGGAGTGTTACATTTTGACACCCTCAGTGTTAATTTAACTCTAATAGTGTTGATTTAACACCAACATATTTACTGTGTACAATGTACAAGAAGTCCATTCTCAGTGCACCTTCACTCCAGCAGCTCTAGAACATTATACAAACTTAAAAGGTTCTGAGATTCTTCCTTCACCGTGCTTCACCGGCTACCATGTTGTCATGGGCATCAGTCACATCATGACTTAAGTCCATGATGATGGTTTTACCCTCTGTTACAACTGACTAGTGTGCTCACTTATTTATACATGCAGTAAACACGGTCACATGGCATCTCAGGCTAAACCAGGGGTGGTCATACTGTTCTAATATGACTGTGTATATTTGCTATATTTTCAAATAGGCTCCCTCAAGGGTTATTTGGGGAATGTTGAGAATACTCCTATTTATGGACAAGTGTAGGTCTCAGTTTCAGAGACATACAGTGTGTGTTTTGGGGTGGGAGACGAAACTGATAATGTAGAGCCATTTGTCATGTCTCTTCTTTTTAAAATGAGTGTTACAATCCTGACAATGGCTTTGTGTGCCTTTAAGGGACATTTTGAAGAATGTAAATATGGTTTAACAGGGTTTAGACAGAAACAATAATATTATTCTCTCACTGTTGGATGTCGTGTTGTAGATTTGGTTTAATGTTCATTAATAGGATACAAATCAATGTTTGAACCAACTTCAGCCTGTTTTCATTCAGTCTAAGTGACTGTAAAAGAAAGAGTTATTCCATATATATATCCAGAACAAATTGACCAGATGAGAATGGAAATGCAGTGCAAAATCATGCAGGCCAAATGATGTAGTTAAACAAAGAAAAGGGCAGTCATTTCCCACCTGCAGGGCCTTCTGGGAGGCAGAATTTCAGCAATGTGGTTATATACTCTGTCCTCATTATCAATATCCTGTCTGCTGTGGTCACATTAATACACAACATTAACTGACAATGAACCAACAGCTGCCTGTGGCCGTGGGGTGAGTCAAAGCACTGATTATGATGATCAAAGCAATAAAAGCAGCATTCACAAATTGTGCACAGTGTGGAGAGTCTCCCATCAATCTTTGTTTGTTGAACAGAAAGCAGAGAGAGACACTCATTGCACACACACACAAGCTTGATGTGGTAATTAGGAAGGCATTACTACAACAGCTCTGCAGGGTGGAAGTGAGGGAGTGTGTGATGGGGACAAAGAGAGAGAGAGAGAGATAGTATGTTCCAATAGTGACTACTGAGGATTTATCTATAGTGTGGCGTCATTCAGATGGATTTAAAATTCAATGTCACCAGTGTAAGTCCCCGCTAGATTTATACACATCAGACAGCAAATCAATTAATGGTGTAGAGGGGCAGGGTGAAGCTGGTGAGTCATGTGGTATTTCACCATCCTTGAGGAAAATGCTTTTGTCCAAACGATGCTCTTTGATGGCTAAGAAGTCTTAAAGTAGAATCACTTAAATGTTGACATGAGATGCTGTACATCCGGCCCAGATAAACATTATAATAGTAATTTAAGCAATAGGAGAGAGGGAGCTATAATGTGAGATATTGGCACTGGTGTGCTACGGTTGTAGGCACAAAGCTGCAGGCCGAGTCAGTTTGAACAGGAAGTGAGACTAGCATATTTAACTTTACTGAAGAGGTGAAAAACTAAAACATACATGAGTCAAAACCATTAATGCATGACATTGCCAGAGGGAGTCCCCAAGAGTAGCCAATGATACAAGAAAAAGGTCTAAACCTGGAGAGTAATAACAATACAAAAGGCTGAGCCAAAACTGAGTCAAATGAGAAACAAGGACGTACAGGAAATAGGGTAGAAATAGAACGCACACTTGGTATGTCACTGAGAATATACAGGCAATACTTCAGTGGTTAAAAACAGTAATAATCAGGGTTCTAAATTAACTTTTTTGATCACCAGCCAATGTGGGTGGTACCTCTCTAAAGTTACTGGCCAATCAGAATTTCCACTAGCCAAATTTTATGTGGTAAAAATAAGAGTGATGCCACTGAATGCATTTGATAATTTCATTAACATTGTTAGCATGAAAAATACAACACATACCATAAAATATACACAGAAAGTGCAGACAGGTTTGGGATCGATCTATCTATTTTTCTATGTATATATATTATTTGAACCACATCTTCAGTGCTCTTCTTCTTCAGAAGCGGCATCAGAATCTGAGCTACTCTCATTTTTTACTACAAATTTGCACACAAAGTTAGGCCGGCGTGAGCGCACCCTGTCAGCATGCCATATATCAATGGCTTTGGACGAGTCAACGTCAGTTATGTCAGGTGAGCACAACTGTATTTTCAAGAGGTCAGAGAGGGTATCATCTTTAAGGCGTGAGCACGAGTCACTTTTCACCTGCTTCATGACACTGAACCCTCATGGTCCGTCAGTCATTTGGCATTAAATTTTCTTTTTCTTTTCTCTGTTTTCATCATCACCTGCCTTGTTCCTCTTCTCGCTCCTCTTCTCTCCCCCCCCAGCTGCCCAAGTCTGTCCAAGTACAGTAGAGGTCTGCGCGAGACTGATTTTTTAGGCCCGCTACCGCCCGCTCCCGCATGTTTTCATCCCGCTCCCGACCGCTCCCGCGATAAAATCGTCATATTTGATCCTGCTCCCGCCCGCCACATAAACATGTCTGCCCGCTCCCGCCTGCAGTCCTCACGGGGGCATTTAGTTCGGTGTGCACAAGTTGAGTTTAGTTTGTCCTCCAGTGTGTGCAGGGTGCGCAAGCAGTCTCGTTCAGAGAGACAGAAGGAGGGAGCGGATGTTGCTGGATCGGTTCTGGGTTGGATGTAAGATCCGGAGATATTGAGAAAAGACCCAGAGTTATTGCTCCATAGCCCCGCCCTAGTACTGCCCCTGATCCTCAAATCAATCTGATTCACTATACAGAGCTTAAAACTTACTTACATATTGTGCTGGTAGAGAAAAAAAAACTTAACTGAGCAGATCCAGTATAATACAGAACAGTCTTATTTTTCCTTACTGGTGAACACGTTGCATAAAAGCCAGATACAAATAGTGTACTCTGAGCTGCTGATGATATCAATGCTACTGCACATCTCACAGACGGTAAGTTACTCACATAAACAAATTTATCACATCTACCAACACAGGATGACGACTACATTAATAAAACACTAAGTCAACAAAACACAAGTGCATAAAATATTAATATGAACAATTCATAACTGTTTTACAACTGTGTACAACCCGCAAGTGCTTCTGGGTGATGACATCACCCTCGACATGGCCAATCAAATCTAATTTTTAAAATCATGGCTTAATGAGTAATTATTAGGGCAGACAGCGTGTGTATGTGTGTGTGTGTGTGTGTGTGAGAGAGAGAAAGAGAGAAAGCACACGCGTTTGTGTGTGTGTGTGTGAGTGAGAGTGAGAGACTGACCATCTGTTCACGTGACGCTCCGCCAGTGTTTTGACTGTCTTACTGACGATTAGCTGCATGATTGTCATCATTTTCTAGACTATTTATTAATTTGCGGGATTTTTCATGCAGCAAGGTACTGTAACGGGTCCCGCGGGAGTCCTGCGGTAATGCAGACCTCTATGTCCAAGTCCCAACCACCGCCGCATTTAGGTTAAAAGTTTTTGGTGTTAGCGTTTATTTCCATGGTTTCTCGTGCTATTTTCACTGCAAACTGTCACAGTCAATGGGCGTTTAATGTCATGACGTAGCGTTAAGGCATATAGTGTTCATGGGAAAGGTAGGAAGTACTGCCAGGGGATAAATGACAGAGAACGGAGCCTTATGTATCATGCATGTAATGCCTCTTGCATCACTGGCAAAATTGGCTAGTAAGTTTTTATTAACACCCACCAAAATTATTTTTAACCCGCATTTGGCAGGTTGGCGGGTGTTAATTTAGAACCCTGGTAATAATGTAATGAAGTCACAGATTCCTAGTGAGTCTGCGATTGGTGGGTTGAGTCTTGATTGTTTGGTACATTCTGGGTAATGGAGTTTGTGATCAAAGAAGTTCCGGAGGATGATGTGACAATGACCAATACACCAGCCAATATCTTGCATTATAGCACCACCCTCAAGTGTATTATTGTGATTATACCACAATTCTGTTATCACTGTTTATTGTTACATTTTAAGATAAAGACACTGGGGTCATTGTTAGGTTACATGCATGTGGAGAAGTAATACTTAAAGAGCTTTGGTCAGAGTGCCATCATCAACAAATCAGCACTTCAGATTGTGGGGTGTGAACTAACTGTGGTATAATTACAGGTACAAAACAGATTATTTGGGTCTAGATTGCATCCAGATTAATTTTTGTTAGGCCAGACAGCCAGAAATCACATTAAATGTGATTTTAACAAATCTGATTCCTACCACATTTGGAGGTGGTTTGAAATGTGATTACAGTCAGATTTGTACAGATCCGTCTCACTCTGGGGTCTTCTAATATTACAAAGTCCACATCAGGCATCTCCAGCATTATTATTGTTTTACCGTATTACTATCAGAGTTTTTGGTGGTACATTTTTAAAGTAGTCCAAAAACCAAAACCTCACCACTTTTGAAATTTTACCCACAAGTGCAATAAAATAAATAACACAATTTTGCAGAAAAACTGTGAACCTGGCATCTCTGACGCATCTCTGAGTTACTAACGTCTACACTGTTACCACATAAACCCAAACAGACAGACTTGTGATGTTCTGACAAATCAGATCTGATCTCTTACTAATAACAGTGTGAACAGTCATCTCAGCACATCTGATCTGAAAAGCTAATCTGATTTACTTGCAGTCTGAACACAACTGTAGTAGTTTAGATTACAGTGATATTCTTGTGTCTGAGCACAATGCTGTATTTTATTTAGATATCTACTAAAACTCAAGAGGAGACATGAAACATTGCTTTTACTCATGAGAGGCATCTGAGCAGCAGGGAGCGATATAGTCTCCTTAGTGTTTCTGTCTGATCTCATTTTTGTCTATGAGAAACTACTGAGACATTAAGGAGATCTCATTTCTGATTAGGGATGCCTTGTGATTGTGCTGGTACAGATCCTGTTAGCAGTAGGTCTACTCCGGTGAAGAGATCTACTGATCTGAGAGAGATCAGCCTGTTCTGTGCAGTGCTGAATGTAGACTAAATAAAGTAGCTGTTAATGTTCTCTAGTCTTCTCATGACTCCACTTTGAATCAAGTGGAGATAATACATTTTACATTCTTACACACACTGTGTAGATGTAGAAGCTGCTTTTTATATCCATAACTCAGACTTACAGGTTTCTCTTGAGCCTTTAGTTACATTTAAATAGTGAGGTCACTGCATGTCACACTTGCTTTTTATGTTTTGTTCAGGCCTACTGTAAAAATAATCAAATATGAGTTCATCATTTCAATGATGTATTTTATTAAGATGAATCAATTAGCCAATGTGATTTTGCACACAATGGAATTTGACCTCTGCATTTAACCCATTTGTGCAGTGAAACATACACAAGGCTGTGAGAATTTGTGTCCAAAGCAGTGGGCAGCCCTTATCCACCAGTGCCCCGGGAGCAGTTAGGGGGTTAGGTGCCTTGCTCAAGGGCACTTCAGTCACGTCCTGTCTGAGGATCGAACCAGCGACCTTCTGGTCACAAGACTAGATCCTTACCACTAGACCATGGCTGCCCCTTTTATATTTTCATATATTCTGTATTAAGTGACATTGCAACCCTTTTTTAGTTTTAAAGTTGATCAGTTTGGCTTATAGTTCATGAATCCAGAGTATTTTTATTCATAATTATTCAGAATTTAATTAGAATTGTTCATTTTGAGTGAATTACTATTCAAACATTATCAACATTAAAACACAAAAGGCTTGAATATGTCACTTAATGTTTAATAAATATAAAATATGAACTTTTGAACAATGAACATTTTCACATTTTTATAGATGCACTAGTACAGTATGAATGCTTTCCACATTGAGTTTAAAGGATGGAAAAGCTGCTTTTTCATTAAAAGTGTCGAGTTTTAGGGTTAAATGTAATTTTTCTTGTTCATTATGCCTATTTGTCTGTTTCACCTGACCCACGAGTTTCCCTTTGACCCAACAGTTTAAAAAAGTGTATTTATTATAAAAAATTTAATTTAATATCGATAAATGACTAAATTCATTATGGCCTTGTGTTAAAGTTTGTGTTCATGCCTGCATGCTCCTAGATTCCTATTTATTCTTCTGTTAAAGTTTCACATTCAGTGGACTGCAGATCTCACTATGCTGGACGTGATGAACCGGGTTTTCCCAACATTTCCAGTCCTAGTTCAAAGTCTCTGTGGAATAACAGGTGTTCCTTTGCTTCTCCCTCGTCTCTGCAGACAGGACCTGAACATGGCAGCCATTGTTAGGGACTGAGAAGAGGAGCTTTGGCAGAAGATGGAGTGTGTGTGTGTGTGTGTGTGTGTGTGTGTGTGTGTGTGTGTTTGTGTGGTGTGTGTGTGTGTGTGTGTGCATGTGTGTGTGTGTTTTACAGGCTGTAGTGTACCTGCACTGACATTTCTTCTGTCTCACTCCCACACACTCACCACACTCAGCAGACCTGATCTCCGTCTGAGCCCTGAGACCCAGGCTCAGCTAACTATGAGCTTCTCTCGTTACTCATTCCCTGTGATTCCGTAGCATGCTCAAGCCTCACAAGCTGAGGGAGAGCTTTCTATGCATGCAGAGCATACCGAAATGCTGCAGAGAGAGAGAGAGAGAGAGAGAGAGAGAGAGAGAGAGAGAGAGAGAGAGAGAGAGAGAGAGAGAGAGAGAGAGAGAGAGAGAGAGGTGCAAGAACAACTGTGTGCATCTTAGATGCAAACACTGAGCTGAAAAAATCTTTTCCTTCCGTGAAAGAAAGTGAGGTTAGAGAAAGTCTTTTTGTGGTTGCAGATACTAGCACTGAGGATGAGTCATCTCCAGAAACAGCCAGGATCAGGATTGTGAAACAAGGCACTCTCATTATGAGCAGTCCATACTCAGCCAATTCAATTTCATCTAAGCAATCTGTTACCTGTATTTAGACCTGTTCTTGTCTTTTGTTTGCTATGAGGGCTGAGTGCTGTCTCTTTGTCTCTATCTCTCTCTCTCTCTCAGCTGGTTTATATGATGATGGAAAGCTTGCGGCCCGACTCTCTGCTGTAATAACTCTGTCCGGTGGACCTTCTGATCCTCCACTCTGCTAACACACACTCCGGTAAACACACAGTGTATCACAGGGTTATACTGGATAAGGATGGAGCATGTTAACGCTCTGACGTTTGTCTCACTAAGCTTGTTCGAGTGAAATGAATCGGCTCCCGGTCCGCAGTCAGGATACACTCTGTACTGTTATCTCCCCCTCCCTGTTCCTATTTCTCTCTCTCTCTCTCTCTTTTCTTTCTATTTCTCTCAGTATCTCTCTCTGTATTTCTCTCCTTTGTCTCATTTTCTCACTATTCTCTCTCTCTTTTCTCTCTCATTCTCTTTCTCTTTCACTCACTCTTCTCTCCTGGCTTTCTCTCTCTCCTCTTTCTATTTCTCTGTCGCTTTCCCTCCTCTGTCTCCCCCTTCAAAGTTCTGTCTCTTTTTCCCTCCTCTTTCTCACTTCTCTCTTTCTTATTTCTCTCATTTCAGTCTGTCTCTGTTTTCTTATTTCTCTTTTTTCTGTCTATTTCTCTGTTTCAATCTTTATTTCTCACCTCTCTTTGTCTCAGTCGTTCTCTCCCTGTAGTCGTGCTCTCTCTCATTCTCTTTTACTCACTCTCCATTTCTCTATGTATCTCCTATCTCAATTGTTCATGCTTTCTTCCTCTTTTCACTATTGCTCAGTCAGTCTCTCGCTACTCTCTGTTTATACCTCTTTCTGACTTTCTATTTCTCTCATTCTCCCTCTCCCTCATTTTCTCTCTCTATTTCTGGCTTTCTCACTTTCTCCATCTTCGTTTCTTGCAGCCAGTGCTTCAGGCTCACTCTGTCCCTGTCTGACCTGTGTGTGTGTGTGTGTTTTGATAGGAGGCAGTAAGCAGTTTGACATCAGTCAGCAGCAGATGATTCTCAGCATTTCTCAGCAGTTGGAGCGAGGATCTCCTGCAGAGACGTATCTTATTACGTGTAATTGAAATGCTCAGCGCTGCACTGGGAGATGTAAATGACAAAGCTGCGATGAGTCCAATACAATCCTCTCAGCTCCCCCAACAACAGAGGATGGAAATTAATCTAAAGTCTTCACCCTCACGCCTCTGAGACCCAGTCCACCCTCCCCCTCTCTCACTCTTCTCTCTTTTCTTCTCTCTGCCTTGCTCTACTTCCTGTTCTCTCACCTCCACCCCACCGTTATGAAACAGGGACAGGGGTGTATGTGACTCTCGGACCAGTGTGGATCCTTCGCGTTGTGTTCGAGGTTGAGGGCTGGGGGCCAGTGGATGCGTGGGTGGACGCATTGTTAGAAATTAACAAAGAGCTCACAGGCTGTCTCCTGCCCGCTGCTTGGCTCATTAGATCTTGCTGCTCCATGCATATGCATTGCTCTTCAAAAGCAGTGCTCAAGTCCATCAGAGCAGGGTCTGCTGGCACTGGAACACCAGCAGAAGCTTCTTTTGTTGTGCAGTGAGGCCCAGGATGTGAGAGGCTAATGGGGCCATTTTAGATTAAACCCCGCCAGCCCTGTGCCTTCTGACCCAGAGTCCTTTCATCTGCCGTCAAGCTGGCAGGGACAAAGCGCATCACTCTCCAGCCTGCAAGTCAGGTATGTTGAGGAACGTGGCACTATGTCTATATCAGAATAATACAGTGACTTTGCTCCATTAAAAATAAACAAAATCAATCACTACTACTATTATTATTATTATTATTATTATTATTATTATTATTATTATTATTACTACTACAGCTAGTACTACTACTACTATTATTATTATTATTATTATTATTATTACTACTACTACTACAGCTAGAACTACTACTACTATTATTATTACTACTACAGCTAGTACTACTACTACTATTATTATTATTATTATTATTATTATTACTACTACTACTACAGCTAGTACTACTACTATTATTATTATTATTATTATTATTACTACTACTACTACTACAGCTAGTACTACTACTACTATTATTATTACTACTACAGCTAGTAGTACTACTACTATTATTATTATTATTATTACTACTACTACTACAGCTAGTACTACTACTACTATTATTATTACTACTACTACAGCTAGTACTACTACTACTACTACTACTATTATTATTATTATTATTATTACAGCTAGTACTACTACTACTATTATTACTACTACTATTACAGCTAGTACTACTACTACTATTATTATTACTACTACTACTACAGCTAGTACTACTACTATTATTATTATTACTACTACTACAGCTAGTACTACTACTACTATTATTATTATTATTACTACTACTACAGCTAGTACTACTACTATTATTATTATTACTACTACTACTACAGCTAGTACTACTACTACTATTATTATTATTATTACTATTATTACTACTACTACAGCTAGTACTACTACTACTATTATTATTATTATTATTACTATTATTACTACTACTACAGCTAGTACTACTACTACTACTATTATTATTACTATTATTACTACTACAGCTAGTACTACTACTATTATTATTATTATTATTATTATTATTATTATTATTATTACTATTACTATTATTACTACTACTACTACAGCTAGTACTACTACTACTATTATTATTATTACTACAACTATGACAACAACTACTATTATTATTACTAGTATTGTTATTATTATTGTTGTTGTTGATAAAGATGCTACATTTCTATAAACATTTTTAACAAGAGCCCAAAATGTGCAGAAGGTAGTTCTGAAAAGTCATGAAGTTTCAAGTTGAAAAAGATCATTTGGGGTTTTCTCTACTGGCAGACATGGTGGCAGATCACTTTTGATCCAAAAGTCAAAACAAAGACTAAAATCAAAAGCTGTCAAAAAAGAGACTTTTTAGCAGTGCCACAGAAGAACCTCTTCTAAAGATTCTGTCAGAGTTTTTGTAAATAACAAAATAAATACATTTGTTTTCTGTAAACTGTATGTCCAAGCCAAGATGCTTTATGAGCCAGTGTATTACAGGTTTATTGGGGCACCTGATAGGATGCAGCTCATTATAAATTAAATGTCCTTTTGCTTCCAGACGTTTCCACAGCTTTTGTAGGATGCAGAACCATGAAAGTACAGCAGAGAGCTTTGATAACCATCATAAGGGATTCTGTTTAATGGCTCTACCTGGATATCTTTCATTCTCGTTTTCTTATTTATCATCATCCTTGCAGCTCTTTTAGCAGCTTTCAACTCTCTCTCAAAAAAAATGTGATGGTAGCAGTACAAGCCAAGCTTTTACATCACCTCAGTTCTCTTCTATAACAACTTCTGTAAATCACTGTCTGTAAATCTAAAGTTGAACCTTATATTCTAGTCATATTTTAATATTTCATGGAAAATAGAAGACTGCTAATGACATTTCTGATGACAGATTGGACTTACTTTGACTATATTGTCACAAAGTAATGTCAGCACATGTCATCAATGTAGGGTAGTCAGGCCAAACAGTAGTGCACATCAGTGAGCCAAAACTTTTATGTTGGTCCTCGTCACACTGACAAAACAGCTGTGACTTGCTGAGGTATGAACAGTGTCCTGTGGCATCTGGCACCAAGAGGTTAGCAGGAGATCTTTAAATCTTGTATGTTCTGAGGTGGAGCCGATACAAATTGAACTTGCTGCTCCTGCACATCCCACAGATGTTCAATCAGACTGAGATCTAAGAGAGTATGAGATGTAATCAGTTTGAGATGTAAGAGAGAACTAAGCTGTGAATGAGTTTTCATTCTTAGTCACTTATGATAAAATAGCTGTGATGGTCATAGAGAAGCATTTTGGACTGATTAGTTGTGCACCAGCCTTCTCCTGGGTTTGGCTAAATGAGTGTAATGCCCTGCTGAGCACCCAGTGAAGGGATCAGGGGTCTCACTGTGACCCTGAACTGGACTGAGCACTTAAGAAGATGTATGTATGTATATGAGTTTGCCATTAAAGCTACTAAAATTTAAATGAATGCAAGGTGAGCTCCTATAATTCATCCATCCAGCCATTGTCTTGTCTTATCCCTTACCCCTTCACCAAGCAGGTGCTAAAACCACAACAGGGTGCCAGTCTATGGCTGAGCTTCTGTAATTCAACTTACTGAAAATTGTAGCTGCACATTTTCAGCACCACAGAAAAAAACAAGTATAAAAAGTATTTAAAATTTGTGTTTACAATTTAATTCAAAAAGGTAAACGGTCATATGTTATATACATCACCCCTACAAGTGACACATTCCAAACCTTTTTTTTTTGTTTTAATCATTGACTAGTTTGACATATATTTCATAAAATCATAAAGTCCAGAATCTCTAATTATTAGTATATTTCGATGACAGTTTGAGCAAATTATTATTCAGACACTATCAACATTAAAAAGGCCTGAAATGTCACTTTATGTGTTATGATTATAAAATATGACAGTTTACCTTTTTGAATTCAATTATGAACAAAAATGAACTTTTTCACATTCTAATTTTTGGAGATGCACTAATAGGTGGACCAAACAAGGTATGATAAAGAAAGGATGCATGTATTTACACACACACACACACACACACACACACACACACACACACACACACACACACACACTATAATAGTGATATTCCATTGACTCCACTGGGTTCCAACTTCCATTGGGATGTCTTAACATTCTACATACCATCTTTGTTCTAAGACAGTATTTATTTTTTATAAGTAAATATTTACAAAATCACTTTTTCTATGCTCAGGTCAAGTCATAAAAAGGTGATTTAGGAGGTTTTATCTACCGTCAAACACAGTGCTGGGTCATTAACACACACTATGGACACACTACACCTAAACTTAACCTTAATCTTAGTACAATATATGTGTGTGTGTGTGTGTGAGGTGAATGAATGAAGCAGAAGGGAATTTGTCTTGCACACACAAGAAGGCAACATCAAGTACATCAACAAACAACAATACACACCACTCAACATCACAACATCCCTGACAACCTAAGCAACTCATGTTATGAATAGACTCCGCCCCCCAGCACTAGATGATCACACGTAAAGGTGTTACAGCATCAATTTTGTTGTATCTGCATGAAAACTAATTTTAAAGGAAAGCCGTTGCTTTGATTTAGTGCATCTTGCTGCTGTATTAGGAGTCAATATAAGTTTATAGTCTATAATAGTCCCTACATATTTGGTATGTTAAATGGTAGCTATTCTCTAACTTCACCTGAATTGATTAAATCAGAGTCATTTCTAATTATACAGGTTAGATGTCTTTAGGCTGAGGATGTAGAAGTCTGCTGGTTTGTAGGCCCATTGCGCTACAGTAGTGTCGCTGTCCGTGGTGCTGAACTACGAAACTGATAAACGCAGTAAAACCCTCTTAACTGTACATGTAACTATGATATGTATTAAAACTCCAGAGCTATTTATAGTCACAGTGTGTCCAATTTCAAGTCAGTTTCCTACGTCAGCTCGCCACGCTGACGTAAGCCTTCTCATTAATGAACAAACACAAACGAACACCTCCAGCCTGAGCATCTAATTCATAAACAGCAGGTAGACAGCAGCGCAGAACATGAGGACCAACCAAACGCTTCCATGTGCACTGAAGACGAGACTGACATTCATTTCTCTCTTTTTAGGGGTTTTGTCCAGAAACCTTATGTAACCTCCGCGAACATTCCATCACTCCATCGAGATCTTGCATAGTCCGTGAGCCTGAACAGAGGCTGAATCTCCTCAGCAGCTATGTGTCCAGCCTTACTCGCCATTCGTGTTTGGAGCAGTAAATATATGCAGTCTAAATATAGGACACCTGCGGACCAGACCAGCATTTTGGCTCTTGAGAAGAAGGAGAAGAAGCTAAAATACATCCACATCAGTCTAACATCAGTAGGTGGACCTCAGCCGAGATGAGACTGATATGAACAACAGTGATCGATTGTACATCTGATTGTAATCTAAAGAAACGCTCTGGAGCAGCTGAGGATCGTTTGCTTGGCTCTCGTTCATCATTAGCTCACTAAAAGCTCTCAAAGTGCATTTAAGTCTTAAAATTGAGAGAAATCATTTATCTCACCGCCGTACTCGTCTTATATAAGTACTGTATGGTTTCTTAAAACGTCTAAAAGTCACTTTCTACATCAGTCTTACCGTGGCTGCGCTGCGTCCCGCCCCCCGGCTATATTCACTCCATTGGCGCGCTGTTTCTCGCCCCCCAGATCCGGCGACTGTGAGTGCTGCTCTGCGCAGAGCCCGCTGCCTGCCTCTGCTCCGCGTTAAGTCGGTCCCCCTTCCCTTCCCTTCCCTTCCCCCCCGCATCGCATCTCTCCACGAGTTTTCTCAGGCGCTGCGGGGGCGGCCGGTGGGCAGACAGTAGGAGTGCGGGGACGGACGGAGGCGAAGGACTGGCGACCAGACTAGCGCTGCTGCCGCTTATGGACAAACCAGTGCGACCTGTGCGGAGGGGGCCAAGCACTCTCTTCATCGCCCATTTTTTTACAGTGTGTGAAAGGCCAGAGTACAGCAAGACTACACACCAACACTTATACATCAACACTACATATCAACACTACACACCAACACTACACATCAACACTGCCAACCAACACTATACATCAAAACTGCACACCAACACTACACATCAACACTTCAAACCAACACTTATACAACACTGCCAACCAACACTTATACATCATCACTGCACAGTAACAGTACACATCAACGCTGCCAACCAATATTACACATCAACACTGCTAACCAACACTTATACACCAACACTACACAACAACACTGCCAACCAACACTTATACATAAACACTACACATCAACAATGCCAACCAACACTTATACATCAAGACTACACACCAACACTACACATCAACACTGCCAACCAACACTTATACATAAACACTACACATCAACACTGCCAACCAACACTTATACATCAAGACTACACACCAACACTACACATCAACACTGCCAACCAACTTATACATCAACACTGCAAACCAACACGTATACATCAACACTACACACCAACACTTATACATCAAGACTACACACCAACACTATACATCAACACTGCCAACCAACACTTATACATCAAGACTACACACCAACACTACACATCAACACTACCAACCAACACTTATACATCAACACTACACACCAACACTACACACCAACACTACACATCAACACTGCCAACCAACTTATACATCAACACTACACATCAACTCTACACACCAACACTACACATTAACACTGCCAACCAACACTTATACACTAACACTACACAACAACACTGCCAACCAACACTTATACATAAACACTACAAATCAACACTGCCAACCAACACTTATACATCAACACTACACACCAACACTATACATCAACACTGCCAACCAACTTATACATCAACACTACACATCAACTCTACACACCAACACTACACATCAACACTGCCAACCAACACTTATACATCAACACTACAAATCAACACTTCAAACCAACACTTATACAACACTGCCAACCAACACTTATACATCATCACTGCACAGTAACAGTACACATCAACGCTGCCAACCAATATTACACATCAACACTGCTAACCAACACTTATACACCAACACTACACAACAACACTGCCAACCAACACTTATACATAAACACTACACATCAACACTGCCAACCAACACTTATACATCAAGACTACACACCAACACTACACATCAACACTGCCAACCAACTTATACATCAACACTGGAAACCAACACTACACATCAACTCTACACACCAACACTACACATCAACACTGCCAACCAACACTTATACATCAACACTACACACCAACACTTATACATCAACACTACACACCAACACTATACATCAACACTGCCAACCAACTTATACATCAACACTACACACCAACACTACACATCAACACTGCCAACCAACACTTATACATCAAGACTACACACCAACACTACACATCAACACTGCCAACCAACACTTATACATCAACACTACACACCAACACTACACATCAACACTGCCAACCAACTTATACATCAGCACTACACATCAACTCTACACACCAGTACTACACATCAACACTGCCAACCAACAGTTATACATCAACACTACACACCAACACTACACAACAACACTGCCAACCAACACTTATACATCAACACTACACATCAACACTGCCAACCAACACTTATACATCAACACTACACACCAACACTTATACATCAACACTACACACCAACACTATACATCAACACTGCCAACCAACTTATACATCAACACTACACATCAACTCTACACACCAACTATACATCAACACTGCCAACCAACACTTATATATCAAGACTACACACCAACACTACACATCAACACTGCCAACCAACACTTATACATCAACACTACACACCAACACTACACATCAACACTGCCAACCAACTTATACATCAACACTACACATCAACTCTACACACCAACACTACACATCAACACTGCCAACCAACACTTATACATCAGCACTACACATCAACTCTACACACCAACACTACACATCAACACTGCCAACCAACACTTATACATCAACACTACACACCAACACTGCACACCAACACTACACATCAACACTTCAAACCAATACTTATACATCAACACTGCCAACCAACACTTATACATCAACACTGCACACCAACAGTACACATCAACGCTGCCAACCAACACTACACACCAATATTACACACCAACACTACACACAGACACTACACATCAACACTACACACCAACACTACATATCAACATTAGACATCAATACTACAAACCAACACTACACATCAACTCTACACACCAACACTACACATCAACACTGCCAACCAACACTTATACATCAACACTACACACCAACACTACACATCAACACTGCCAACCAACTTATGCATCAACACTACACATCAACACTACACATCAACACCACACCACGACACTACATATCAACACTACACACCAACACTACACATCAACACTACACACCAACACTACATATCATCATTACACATCAACACTGCACACCAACACTACACATCAACACTGCAAACCAGCAGTTATACATCAACACTACACACCAACACTACACATCAACACTGCAAACCAACACTACACACTAACACTACACTTCATCACTACACACCATCACTACAAATACCAAAACTACACATCAACACTATACACCAACACTACATATCAAAACTACACACCAACACTACACATCAACACGTATACATCAACACTACACACCAACAATACACATCAACACTATACACCAATATTACACATCAACACTACACACCGACACAACACACCAACACTACATATCAACACAATACATCAACAATACACATCAACACTACACACCAATATTACACATCAACACTACACACCGACACTTCATATCAACACTACATATCAACACTACACACCAACACTACATATCACCATTACACATCAACACTACACACCAACAATAGACATCAACACTACATATAAACACTATACATCAACACTGCAAATCAACACTACACATCAACACTACACACCAACACTACACATCAACACTACACACCAACATTACATATCAACATTACACATCAACACTGCACACCAACACTACACATCAACACTACACATCAACACTGCAAACCAGCAGTTATACATCAACACTACACACCAACACTACACATCAACACTGCCAACCAACTTATACATCAACACTACACATCAACACTACACACTAACAATACACATCAACACTACACACCAATATTACACATCAACACTACACACCGACACTACACATCAACACTACATATCAACACTACATATCAACATTACACATCAACACTGCACACCAACACTGCAAACCAGCAGTTAAACATCAACACTACATATCAACACTACACACCAACACTACACATCAACACTGCAAACCAACACTACATATCAACACTACACACTAACACTACACTTCATCATTACAAATACCAAAATTACACATCAAAACTACACACCAACACTACATATCAAAACTACACACCAACACTGCACACCAACACTACACATCAACACTTCAAACCAACACTTATACATCAACACTACATATCAACACTACACATCAACATTAGACATCAACACTGCAAACCAACACTACACATCAACACTACACAATAACACTACACATCAACACTGCCAACCAACACTTATACATCAACACTACACACCAACACTACACATCAACACTGCCAACCAACACTTATACATCAACACTACACACCAACACTACATATCAACACTGCAAACCAGCAATTATACACCAAAACTACACATGAACACTAAACATCAACACTACACACCAACACTACACATCAACAGTAGACAACAACAGTACACATCAACACTACACATCAACAGTAGACAACAACAGTACACATCAACACTACACATCAACACTACACACCAAAACTAGGCACCAACACTACACATCAACACTACACATCAACACTTCAAACCAACACTACACACCAACACCTCACATCAACACTACACACAAACACTGCATATCAACACTACACATACCAAATCTGCACACCAACACTACACATACCAAAACTACACACCAACACTTCAAATAACAAAACTACACATCAACACTGTACACCAACACTAAACATAACAATTCTACACACTCACCAACAATACATATCACTACTACACAAACACTCCAACACTGCACATACCAACACTGCAAACCAACACTACACATACCAAATCAATACACGCACCAACACTACATATCACAACTACACACACTCACCAACACTACACATCACTACACACACACCAACATTGCACATACCAACAGTGCACATACTAATACCACAGACCAACACTACACATACCAAAACTACACATCAACACTGTACACCAACACTACACATACCAACTGTGCACATAATAATACTAGACACCAACACTACACATCAAAAGTACACATGCACAAACAGTGCAGATACCAATACTACACACCAGCACTACACATACAAAATCTACACATGCACCAACACTACATATCACAACTACACACACACAAACACAAACCAACACTGCACATACCAACAGTGCACATACCAATACTACACACCAGCCATACACATACCACATCTACACATCCACCAACACTACATATCACAACTACACAAACACACCAACACTGCAAATACCAACAGTGCACATACCAACACTGTACACAAACACTACACATACCAAATCTACACACACACCAACACTACAAATAACAAAACTACACATCAACACTGTACACCAACACTAAACATACCAATTCTACACACTCACCAACACTACATATCACAGTGTACATAGTGCAAACAGTGCATATACCAATACTACACACCAGCACTACACATACAAATTCTACACATGCACCAACACTACATATCACAACTACACACACACCAAGACTGCACAGTGCACATACCAATTCTACACATCAACACTGCAAACCAACACTGCACAAATCAAATTTATACACGCACCAACACTACATATCACAACTACACACACACCAGCATTGCACATACCAACAGTGCACATACCAATACTACATATCACAACTAAACACACACCAACACTACACATACCAAAACTACACATACCAACAGTGCACATACCAATACTACACACCAACACTACACATACAAAATCTACACATGCACCAACACTACATATCACAACTACACACACACACCAACACTGCACATACCAACAGTGAACATACCAATACTACACACCAACACTACACACCAGCCATACACATACCACATCTACACATCCACCAATCAATCAATCAAATTTTATTATTTTTATTTTATCAAATAAAATTTACCAACACTACATATCACAACTACACCAATGCTGTATATACCAACAGTGCACATACCAATACTACACACCAACCCTACACATACCAAAACTACACATCAATACTGTACACAAACACTACACATACCAAATCTACACACACACCAACACTTCACCACTACACACACACCAACACTGCACATACCAACAGTGCACATACCAATACTACACACCAACATTACACATACCAAATCTACACATGCACAAACACTACACATCACAACTACACACACCAACAGTGCACATACCAACAGTGCACATACCAAAACTAGACACACACTAACACTGAACATCAACACTGTACACAAACACTACACATACCAAAACTATAGACACCAACACTACACATTAAAACTACACACACACCAACACTACACATCAAAACTACACACACACCAACACTACACATCAAAACTACACACGCACCAACAATTCACATCAAAACTACATGCACACTACACTACATTAAAACCACACACACGCCAACACTGCACATAAAAACTACACACATGCCAACACTACACATGAACACTGCACACCAATACTACACATACCAAAACTACACATCAATACTGTACACAAACACTACACATACCAAATCTACACACACACCAACATTTCACCACTATACACACACCATATCAACAGTGCACCAACAATACACACCAACTCTACAGATACCAAATCTACACACGCACCAACACTACACACACGCCAACACTGCACATACAAACAGTGCACATACCAATACTACACACCAACACTACACATGCACAAACAGTGCACATAGCAATACTATACACCAGCACTACACATACCAAAACTACATGCACACCAACACAACACATCAAAACTACACACACACCAACACCGCACTTTAACACTATACACCAGCACTACACATACCAAAACTACACATGCACCAACACTGCACATCACAACTACACACACACCAACACTGCACTTCAACATTGTACACCAGCACTACACATATCAAAACTACACACGCACAAACATTACACATCACAACTACACACACACACACACACCAACATTGCACATACCAATAGCGCACATACCAATACTACACATCAAAACTACACACGCACAGGCACTGCACATCAACAGTACACCAACCCTACACATACCAAAACTATACATGCACCAACACTACACATCACTACACACACAAAAACAGTGCACATATCAATACTACCCACCAACACTACACATCAAAACTACACACACACACACAAACACTAGACATCAAAACTACACACACACCAACCCTGAACATCAACACTATACACCAGCACTACACATACCAAAACTATACACATGCCATCACTGCACATCAAGACTACACACATGCCAACACTGCACATCAACAATGTAGACCAACACTACACATACCAAAACTACACACGCACCAGCACTAAACATAAATACACACACACACCAACACTGCACATCAGCAGTGTACACCAACACTAAACATACCAAATCTACACACATACCAACACTAAACATCACAACTATACACACACCAACACTGCACATACCAACAGTGCACATACCAATACTACACACCAACACTACACATGCAAAAACACTGCACATAAACACTGTACACCAACACTACACATATCAAAACTACACACACACCAACACTAAACATTAAAACTACACAACAAAACTACACACACACACCAACACTACACATCACAACTACACACACACCAACACTGCACATATCAACAGTGCACATACCAGTACTACTCATCAAAACTATACATGCGCAAACACCGCACATCAACACTATTCACCCACCCTACACATACCAAAACTACACATGCACCAATGCTACACATCACTGCACACACACACCAACACTCCACATACCAACAGTGCACATACCAATACTGCACACTAATACTACATATCAAAACTACACACACACAAACAGTGCACATACGAATACTACACACCAACACTACACATCAAAACTACACACGTATCAACACCGCACATCAACACTGTACACCAACACTACACATCACAACTACACACACACCAACACTGCACATACCAGTACTACACACAAACACTACACATACCAAAATTACATACGCACAAACACCGCACATCAACACTATACACCAACAATACACATACCAAAACTATACACACACCAACACTACACATTAACACTACACATGCACCAACACTACACATCAAAACTATACAGGCACCATCACTACACATCAAAACTACACACACTTAGCACTACACATCAAAACTACACACACACCAACACTACACATCAAAACTAAACACGCACCAACAATTCACATCAAAACTATACACGCACACTACACTACATTAAAACCACACACACACGTCAACACTGCACATAAAAACTACACACATGCCAACACTACACATACCAAAACTACACTTGCACCAACACTACACCTCAAGACTACACACACCAACACTGAAAATCAACACTGCACACCAACACTACACATAGCAAAACTGCACATGCACCAACACTGCCCATACAACACTACAGACCAACATAGCATATGAACATTAAACTACATACAATAACACTACAAACCAAAACTACACACGCACCAACACTACACACCAAAACCACACATGCACCAACACTTCACATCAAAACTATACACGCACAAACACTACATCAAAACCACTCACACGCCAACACTGGACATAAAAACTACACACATGCCAACACTACACGTCAAAAGAACACATCAATACTACACACCAAGACTACACATTAACACAGCACACCAACACTACACACACCATCACAACACATCATCAAAACACATCAACATTACACACCAACACTACACAACACACCAAGACTACACACCAAGACTACACACCAACACTACACACACCAACAATACACACCAACACTGCACACTAACAATATGTAACACTGCACATTAACACTACACATAAACACTACACAACACTACACATCAACACTGCACATCAACACTACACACCAACACTGCACATCAACAATACACACATACACACACACCAACACTAAGCACCAACACAACATATCAATACTGCATACCAAGAATGCACATCCGCAATACACTGCAACACTACACATATATAGTGCATACAAACACTACACACACCAACACTATGCACCAGTACTGCACAACAATAGTACACTTCAATACTGCACATCAACACTATACATCAATATTGCACACCAACACTACACATCAATGCTACACACCAACACTACACACCAACACTACACATCAACACTACACATCAATGCTACACACCAATAAGGTACAACACTACAGGTTAAAACTACACATCAACACTAAATATCAACACTAAAGACCAACACTATGCACACTCTTTCAACATGTTTAGGGTATACTAGATAGAACAACATATGAGAACATTTTAGAACAGTTTTCATGGAACTTTAGTTTAGTAACACACTGAGTGCAGGACACCTCTCTTTGAATGCAGGCAAATGTTCTAAAACAGTGTATGTTGAGAATGCTCTGGAACAGTCTGAAGAAAGGAGAACATTACAGAACAGTGCAAATGACAAAGATGTTCAAGAACAATTTGGATGTTGTCCAACATTTTAACTGTTCTTGATTGATCTCCATTTAGACTACTTTAGAACAATCTCTCTTATCCAGAAGATTTTCTAGAAGGTTCCTCCTGTGTTCACACTGGTCTACCATGTTTGTTTGATTCCTAAGCTCTTATTTTAAACATTAGACAACCACTTTGAGCATTAGAACATTGTTTTTGAAGAATGCCCTGGCCTTTAGAGGGACAGATGTGCCTCTGTATTTTGTCTAATTCTATAATTAGAAACTGTTTGCAGTGGATCAGCTACATCAGCCCAGGATTCAGTAGCTGCGCCGGGTTTCTTGTGTGTTGACCTGGATGTGTAAGTAATATGAGCACCCCCACCTCCCTCTGAGTGTCAGACACGGGCACTTTCCTCTCGTATGAAGATGCTGGAGTGTTTCAAGTTTGAGGTGTGCTGCAGATGTTGCTGAGTTTCTGTCAGATACTGAAGAACTGAGGAGCACAACATAAATCTTAAATATCACATTTGATCATCTGCAGACTAAATAAATACTGAGACTCTGCACTGAGAGTGGAGGTGTGATACAGTCCTCGCACCACACAAATACCAACTCACTGACTGTAGCTATTATAGAACACAGTTTCTATGGTAACAGATTTTGTGGATTCCGACAGAAGCGTTCCCACGGTGACATGCACACGATGCTGCTGAGAGAGAGAGAGAGAGAGAGAGAGAGAGAGAGAGGAAGCAAGAAAGAGAGACAGGTGGATGAGAGAGATGGAGAGAGAGGAAGGGTGGGAAAAAGAGACAGATGAGAAGGAGAGAAGAAGAAGAAAAAATGGAGAGAGCTGTAAAGTGTGTGTGTGTGTGTGTGTGTGAGACAGAGAGAGAGAGAGAGAGAGAGAGAGAGAGAGAGAGAGAGAGAGAGAGAGAGAGAGAAAGAGAGAGTGAGAGAGAGAGAAACAGAGAGAGCGAGAGAGAATGTGTGTGTGTGTGTGTGAGAGAGAGAGAGAGAGAGACAGAGACAGAGAGAGTGTGTGTGTGTGTGTGTGTGTAGTGTGCGTGTGTGTGTGTGTGTGTGTGTGTGAGAGAGAGAGAGAAAGAGAGAGAGAGAGAGAGAGAGAAAGAGAGAGAGATGGAGTGACATATCCCTGGTTTACCAGCTGAAAAGCTAAATCTGTGCTTTTTAAAAATGAATCATAGAAGATCTAAATATATTTATTTTGGACTCCATTTATAGCAGCAGCTTCTTAATGCACAAAGATACTCAATATGCAAAATGGCTGTGAGAGGTTTAACACAAAGCCCTTCAACCAGGAGATCATCTAGACGGCTTTAAAATAAGATAAAAATAACCCGTAACTAACTGCTTCTGTTTCCTAAATGGGCATTTTCAAGTGAGGGAACAATCATTCTTAAATTTTAATACCAGGTGATTTTGGACCATTGATCATGGTACAGGGATTTGATATAACAGCACTATGTGTTATCTACATGTAACAAATGTCAGTTTACTGATGTAAGAACCTCACAATGCAATTTTACATGAACAGAACTGAATGTCAATGACTACGAATTAGACATTTAATTATAAATATACGCTAAACATAACCAATAAAATGTAATTCTGCCCTCATTCACATGAACACAAAACCTGATACTTCAAGGATTTACCAAGTAACCTAATTACTATTTTTATTGTTGTTAAGGTGTGATTACATCAGAGTAATTAAACATACCCTTACAATACAGAGCCTACAGATTACATTCAGGCTTCCTCATTACCCAGATATGCAGTGGCAGGCACAAGTTTGGGAAACCCTGTTCA
Source organism: Crenuchus spilurus (assembly GCA_036984385.1). NCBI lineage: Eukaryota > Metazoa > Chordata > Actinopteri > Characiformes > Crenuchidae > Crenuchus > Crenuchus spilurus. The sequence continues at coordinate 3,586 of BRDA01066551.1, read as the reverse complement.
AAAAATGTGTTACTGTAAATAAAGGATGACCTGACTTCCCAAAAACAAAAATATTTGAAATTATTTTTACCCTTTAACATCTTCGCTAAGAAAGAAAAAATAGGGGTTTTTTTTGGAGGGGGGTGGGGGTGAAGAAATAATAAAAACATTTAATGTTTTATTTTTTAAAGACTCCACAGTTTTTTAAAATGTACACTTTAAACATACAATGCGCTTACGATTCACATTATGGTATACGGTGCACTTTAAGGTAAAAATCAATAAGTACAAACACAAAAACTGTACAATGAAGTGCTAATGTTGTTCACTTTTCTAACACCAAACTCATCAACAGCACTAATGTTTTTTTCAGCATTTGATCCAGTTTATTCCTTGTGGTAGCTATGAGGCTGCTGGTTTACATCCAGAAATGAAAATTTGGCATTTCTGACCTCTAGTGGATGATTTTTAGCCTAACATAAATCTACCAATTGGTAGAAATGGCACAATCACATTGTGTTAAGTTATAAAACCTTCTTCAACAAGATACAGTGACGCAAAATGTGCTCTACCAAATGGTTGCGCAGAATATTAAAGAGTTAAGCAAGACTTGCCAGGTATCAAAACTTACTGCAAACCAGTAACGAGCCTGTCAGTTCTTGTTTCTGAGATTTTCACTTATTCCAAACCAGTTTGGCTCTGTTACATTAAGTCAACACTACATCTAGACCACTTTAACACATTGTAACCAGTACAATGACACAAACATCGGGTAATTTTTCTTATTTCATTTCTTTCACATCTGGACTGTAAGGTGAGAAAGCCAGACTGTGTTGTGAGCTATATGTTTCTAAGGGCTGCATTGTTATGGTGAATTTAATTATCTTGGTATAATTACGGTGTAACAATTGTTATTACTGTATAATAACAGTAATAATCATGATATTAGTCATAAATACAATTGTTTTGTAGTGACTCCTGATGTATTAACAAGGAACTACTTTCTGAAACGTGTTTCTGGTCGGAACGCATTTCTGAATGGACAGAAACAGACGGATTTGTGTACATTGTGTGTTTGGCGGGGAATTTTGTATCAGAGCAGTAGTTTGTCATTTTAGCTCAGTTAAAATGCTCAGAAATATAATATTCATGAGAATGCAGCAGAGACGGGAGTGCTGTGACTAACAGCAGTTTTTATTTTATCTACTTCACAAAGTAATTGTGGCTGCAGTTCACTAACATTAGCATGATACGTAATAGCTAATTTAGCTATTATGGGCTTTGTGTTTATCTCAGTCTTTAAATATGTCATATCTCTGAATCTAGGAGGACTGTAACGAGTTTAATCAAAGGTCACAACAGATGTTAACGTTACTTAAATTAGTTTGCGAGCTGTGCTAACGTAGCTAGCTAATGACATCTGTTCACATACAGCTTTGGGGAAAAAACTTATGAGACCATTTCAAATGTACTGATCAACATCTAGACCTGATCTAGATCTAAACATCTAGAACTGAAAACCTCTGGAATATGTACCTCTGGATGGGCACCAAAGCTGAGCTGCTTGATTTTTTGCTCAAGAAGTGAAAAGTCACCCAACAGTAATGGGAAAGATGAGGCTTATTCCTCCACATAACTCTTAAAAACTCCTAAAACATTAGTAAGGTTGTGGTGTTGTTTAAAATCAGTTTCAATGTGTTTTCTTTGCATTTTTCAGTCTTCAAAAACACGTTTTTGACAAGCTGTTTATTTTCTAGTTTAAATATGAACATTTTGATTTGAAATTTTGGAAGAAATTCCATTAGCTTTTAGAATAACAAAAATGTAAATTTTGCTCAAACACAGACCTATTAACAGTAAACTCAAAAAAGCTGATTATCTACAGTAGTCTCAATTTTTTCCCAAAGCTGCAAGTTAAGCATCTAGTTCATTTAAATGATCATCTGTATTGGAAGTGACTGCGAGGTTTTCCAACAAATCATTTCTGCATTCTTTTTCTTGGCACGTTTAGTGAGATTACACTAATACTTCAAAATAAGTGAGCGGTAACTGCATAGCCATACTTTACATTGTATTATGATATCTGGTCTTTTCCAGAAGACACACATTGTTCATTCTTACTTCATATCACTGGACAATGGCGGGACGAGGGAGTGGCAGAGGACGAGGTCAGCTGAGTTTCTGTACAGAGGCAGTGGGCATAGGAAAAGGAGAGAATCTCCCACCTTCAAATATCAAGCCTACACCACTTTTTCCTGTAAGTTACATTTAATTGCCAGGCTGCATATAGTCTATAGAACCTAGTGATTTTGTGACTAGTGATATTAATGTTGTATTAATATTATAACATTTACAACACAATTAAAACCTACATCCAGTGTGTTTTATAATCCTCAGTAGCCTCAGCACTGTGCATAGTTTAGCTTATCATCCAGCTATGAGCCTGAACTTGTGTTTACTACAATTGTTGCGATTGACTACAGTGTCTCAAAAACATGCAGTTAAAAGAACACAAGTTTGGTTCATGACTTCAGGGCACTTGGTTTTGCATGGATTTGCTAAATTCCACCAGCAGCTCACCTGATTTAATTTAATTTAATTCAACTTTCAGAAAAGTAGAAATAATAACACAAAATGATTTATTTATTTGTATTTATATGATTTTTTTCCCCAAATCAGATGAATTCCTACCAGATAAACAGCATATGTGCATACATCCCATATATATGTAAACAGTGTGCTGTTTTGACCATTTGCTTCATTATAGTGGATTTAAAATGAATTAACGACTGTGAGCTTCAAGTGCAGAATGTCAGTTTTCAGTTGTGCATGTCTGCATGGGATAAACAGTGAAATGATCACACCTATTTTAGAAGACCAAAAATATTGAACAAATGATCATATTCTGTAAATAAAATAAACATGTATAAACACTGAGTATAAATTCAGTGCATCAAGTAAGAGATCTTTACAGGATTTTGTGTACTTTTAAGCTAACTGTAATCTAGCCTTACCAGGTAATGTGCATGATATTCTAAGGTTGTACTTGTACTATGGCATTTATATGTGTAGATTTTGAATACTCTTCTACATGATTTGCTTATCATTAAAGGGAGATTTTCTTCATCACTAAAAGTATGCTTCAGTCATCTACTGCTGTGATTTGACTATGTTTACCACTTTGATGGTAAAACACTCAGTTTTATGTTGGCCTGCTTCTGTGTTCTACAGCAACAGACACCAAATGTAAATGCCACATCTAGAATGATCTTGTTGGTTATATTTCTTGTGCATAATCTACAAACCGGATTCCAAAAAAGTTGGGACACTAAACAAATTGTGAATAAAAACTGAATGCAATGATGTGGAGGTGCCAACATGTAATATTTTATTCACAATAGAACACAAATCACAGACCAAAAGTTTAAACTGAGAGAATGTTTCATTATAAGGGAAAATATGTTGTTTCAAAATGTCATGGCATCAACAAATCCCAAAAAAGTTGGGACACTGCCATTTTTACCGCTGTGTGGCATCCCCCCTTCTTCTTACAACACTCAACAGATGTCTGGGGACAGAGGAGACCAGTTTCTCAAGTTTAGAAATA
>BRDA01066546.1:0-11244 GCA_036984385.1 Crenuchus spilurus | reverse complement strand
CGTCATCGCTTCGCGATGGTAGGCTGCACAGACGAGTCACTTCTCTCCAATGCCATCTGTCTCTGGTTGCTTGTAGCAGGCTAGCACCTGATAAGTTCTAAGTAGATACAATTATGTACTGTATATAACTCCAAGAAGTCAAAGTCAATATATGTGGACTCAAAAATTCAAACACAGTAGATGAGAATTGAAGAGAAGTAAGTCATGTGTGATAATGTTTATTCAAAGACCACAGAGGAAATGTTGGCCTGACATCAATGGTCACAAGCAGAAACCAACATTTGCTTACTTAATTAAATGACTGCACTTCCACTGTTGGCAATTTGGAGTGCAAAAAAACTACACTATATGTACAAAAGTATTGAAAGACCATATCATTATTTTTTTCTCATTCATCATACTGAAATAAATGGTATTTAAAAGAACTTTATCATGCATTTGTTGGAGTAGCTTTCTACTAAATTGTGGAGCATTGCTGAATTTCATTGCATCCGAGTGAGACGAGCAGTAGTGAGGTCAGGAGGTTGAATGGACATTACCTCATCTCATCTCCAACTCCCCAACTTGTCCCAAAACTACCATCATTTCAGATAACACAGTTCCACTGCTGCACAGCTCAATGCCCGAAGGATTTACACCTCTCTAGCCCACACCTGGCATTAGGCATCCCTATAGATTCACGTTCATCCTATTATTATTGTTAATATTTATTTTTATGCTGCTTTTATCTATTGTTTACTTCAAATGTTTTTCTGCTGCTAATATCTTTTTTTTATTTCACTGTTTATTTTTGCTATTAATGTTAATGTTTATTTTTTTGCTGTAACTTTGGTGAGTAATATTATTTCAATCCTCTGTATGTCCTGTACAATATGCAGAATTGACAATAAAGCTACTATTTATCGATCTATCTATATCTTTATATGCTCCAGAGAGTCCTATTCAGTTGGCAACACTTCTCTACAGCGACTATACAAGTTGTGTTGGTACATTTGTACATCCGTTTCAGCAATGTGTGCAGCTTAAAGTAGCTGAATGTATTAATTAGAAAGGGTTTGGACATATAGTGTACTTTGAATGAGTAGTTTCACTGATGTTGAAAAGGCCAGATTTCCCATTTAATATGTTACCTGAGGGTCTGAATCATTCCTCAATCACTGATAATTAGAATCCATAAAAACAGTTTATTGTTTCTTATTATCACTTACAAAACAAATGGGGTCACAGAAAGAAAAAAAAAGATTCATACATTTATACAAAGATGAAAAAGTGGTAGAAAAAGATGAAAAAGTGGCTACGGTATCAAAGTGATTTCATTGTAAAAAGGCCAAGGCACTGTCAACATAAGAAGGAATAAAAATAGAAACAAATAAACATATTCGGTATTGTATCCAACCAACATAAAAGGAAAGGTGTATAAAAAGAGTGACTGCAGTTGAAAACTGTGGTTTTGACGAAACATGGAAAAAAATACAGTACTGATAAGACCACGCTGAAGAGACGAGGTTAAGTGATACTGGACTGTGTGTCTAGAAATGTGTGAGAGGCTGTGTCGTCTCAGAGAACACACATTCAACACACACAAGCTGAGCTTGCAACGGACTAGAACAGCAAGAAAATCTGGACATTTTCTTCAGACAGACAAGAAAGGTCCAACTCTAGACCACATTATGGCTGTGTAAAATGTGTGTGGCTCTAGAGAAATCTTAAAATCCTCAAACACACCTGAGCCACGCATTAAAGGGCTTGAAGGCTTATTATTTGATTAACGGCCACAGGCTCCATCAAGGACAGAAGATTGAAGATTGTCACTTTCTATTATTCTTCTTCCCAGCCATAGCTGCAAACACCTCATGGTGGCTTCAAATGTAACTTCTTCACCAAAAAAAAGCATAATCACGTCCACAATCACATCTCCAGACATGCTCACTAGCAGGAGGATTTGAATGTTGAAATAAACGGGAGGAGACAATGAATGCAGGAAGAAGAGAGAGAGAAAGAACAGGGAGACAGTAGAGTACCTCCTGAGCCTATTGCTAACAATTATGACTTGAGATAGTAATTCAAAACAAAAGACACTGAGGTAAAATTAGTCATGGTATTTAAGCTCTTACAAACCTTTTGCTATTAGCAAATGATCAAAATTGAACCCAAAACATGTGCAATTTCATTGTGCATCCTCGTGTGTGCATTGCAAGAGAATGATTCAAGTAGGCATGCAGATTATTTCCTAGTGCAGGAAAAGTCTGTAAATTCATTCTAATCTACACATTATACAACATGAAAAAAGCAACCTCCGTTTCACTTGCCAAGGAAACAAAAATAAATAATTTAAAATACACCTCGTCCTAGCCTCTTGCACATGTCTCGGTCTGTGTTATTCGTTTGCTTTTTTTCCTGTTTCAGTGCATGTGTTACTGAGGTTTGAATATGCAGATGAGAAAGGAAATAGGCTCAAGAGTCACGTAGAGGAGCAATTAAACATCATGCTTGACCCTCCCTTCCCTTGTCCCTCTCTCCTTCTTATCATGAAATGAGTGAGCCTCACTCAGTCACATCTCTCTCCCTTCACATACTACAGAATGTCTCTTTTCCTACCTCTTTCTCTTCATCTTTCCATTCCCTTTATTTGCTGTCTGTCCCTCTCTCTATATGGGTCAACTCTCTTTTCCTTAGCACTCTCGCTCTCTCTACTCTTCACATCTTGCGCATGACCAGCACAGTGGCAAGAACTCCAGCCAAAAACACACCAACAGTCTGCCAGGTAGGGGTCCCAAAGTAGGAACGAATTCCTTCCTGAAAGAGAAAACGGGAGTGAGAAAAAGGTTTAAGAATTGCTAAGAGAGCACCAGGTTTATTTAGATTTGGACATGTAACCATTGGAGGGCATAACTGAGACTGCATGTCAGTACCAATAGTCATCAGTGTCAGGCTGATATCAGCAGACAAAGCTATTTGGAATAAGAATGAACAAATAGAGATTTCCTGTTGGCTAGCAGACTGAACTCTACTAGGAAATTATTCTATATAGAGCCATAAGAAGGTACAAAGAATGCATTTGTAAGCTTTCCAGGTTCTTTGCACAGTTAAATGGTTCATCACGTTGATGCAGAATGCCTTGTCTCTGGTTAAATAAGCAACAATTTTGACCATTTTAGCTTTTTTTTCTTCAACAATTTGAATTTTGCAAAACATTTGTTCATAATTTCATTCAAAAAGTTAAGCTGTGATTCATTTCAGGTAAAGTGACACATTTCAAGCCTTTTTCTGTTTTACTGTTGATCAGTTTGGCTTCTAGCTCATGAAAATCAGAAATTCAGAATCTCTAATAATTAAAATATTGAACAAATTCAAACAGTATCATCATTAAAACAAAAAATTAAATGTCACTTTACATGTAATGAAAACTAAATATATGACGGTTTACTTTTTAGTACCAGTACTTTTGGTACCAGTACATAGCACCAAAAAGGGTTTGACTATTGTTATGCCCAGCTTGTTTTACTGCTGTTTGATGCTACACCATACATCACAAATGGTTTTACACAAAACTACATACAACACATTCTCCATTATTCTGAAGACCAATTTCACCAAACAAACATCTACTGAAGCATGGAAATTATTCTTCACCTCTCTATGATACCAGAAGTGGTATTGTGCCATCTCAAGTAATTTCTTCTTTAAGAAATAAATTGTAAACAAACATTCACTAATTACTTTGCTCCTTTTTTCAATGTCAACAAAACTAATTGTTAAAAACTCACAAGCTAAAAAACTAAAAAAATAAACATGAAAAGTTTTCTTTTGTGGAAAGAAAAAAAATCACATTGTAGTAAAAAAAATTATTCTACTTAAAAAAGAAAGATATTCACAAAGTTCAGAATCTGTGATTGTGATAGCATGTGTCGAGAAATGATTATACATGAAATAAGTAATTACCCAGCCTCCTTGTTCTCTAATCCAGTTGATCACATGATCACGCAGGTAGTCTACAGTCCAGTTGATGATGGTTCTGATGATGTCAGGAAGCTTCGTCACCACAGCCTAAAGGTCGGGTGCAAGCAGGAGATTTTAAAAAAATGCATCTTCAATATTGTTCACATGAAGACTTGTTGTAGTATATGTACACAATAGACATGAGACTTTAGTGACGCTATAGATCCTACATTCTTATTACTTTTCATTGTATTTTTGTTTATCTGCATCTTCTTTATTGTTATATACTGTCTTAATGGTGAACAATACGTTTAGTTTTTAAAGAAATCTCTTTTTTGCTGAACACTTCAGCACATACCCTGGAAAGGGAAAGAATGAAGATCTTGAGAGAAAGGGGATTAAAGGGAACAGTGTGTTCATCCTTACCTTGATGACAAGCCGACAGGCAAAATAGAAAAGTGCCACCACCCTGCCCCAGTTAAACTTTCCATCAGAAAAGATTTCACAGGCAACTTTCACAAACACATCTTTTGTGGGCTGTAGCGCAGAGTCGTTTATCATACTGAGACAAGACAGAAATAGAGAGAGAGAGACAGAGAGACAAAGAGAGAGACATAAATAGACTACAACTGCCATCCAGAGGCCTTTTTATTACAAATGAAAACTAACTGGTATTAGAACGTGCAACACAACTGGAATGTCTTTGTACTACCAAACATAGCTCAAATTCCACTGTTCAAATAACTGAAATTAACCATTAGCAACCTGTTCGGCATTCCACCACAAATCAGTTAGAAATAGTGGGAGCACACCATGTTAAAACCAAAAGACTTTATTAATTACATTATTATTAGTCCTATGTATTATCAAGAATATAGTGTGTAGCATAAATTCTACAACTGTCTTAAAGGTAGCAACTTCCTGAAAGACATCTGTCCATATTATAGTGCACATTATAAAGAACAATGTATGTAGAATAAATTATGATTAGTATGTAGTCAGAGTAGAGCTGGGCGATATGGCCAAAAATTTTATCACGATAAATTTTTCTATACCAATCAATCTCGATAATTATTACGATATAAAATTTTCTAACACCGTCATAGTTTTAAACAACATCTTTCTAAAAACATCAGATTAAATACATGAAAATTTACTATTTAACATATTAAATTGTTTATTGCCAGAACATAATATTGTAGCGTCCGGCTGGATGCGTTAAAAGAATGGACGAGAAAGACGTCACTTTTATTGTTGAAACTTGCAATGATTGTGCTCCTGAGGAGCAGCTAACAAGCAACAGTATTACATGTCAGAAAAAAATCAATATTGTTTTATCGCCCAGCAATAAGTCAGAGTAAAGATAATATAATAACAATTATATAATATTTAGATACCAATATCAGCAGAGTTCAAATGTTGGAAACAGTGAAAAAAAAAAAAAAACTAAAGGCAAAAAGCAGCAATGCGGTCCTTAGTAAATGCTCACCTCTGCAGTTGTACATTGTTATCCAGCTCATCTCCAATCTGCTGCAGACACTGTGCAAGTCTCTTATGGTTTGGGTCGCAGAGCTCGGTACCACCCAACTGGCTCCTGGTAACCTCAGCTTTGCTATCTGCATTGCGGCTAACTCGCTCATAGATAAAGCTGTGGGGTAAAGGTAGGAAGGAGTCAGGACACTGTGACCGGATTAAGCATAAAGTTAAGGGAAAACAAAAGAATGTGGAAACTCACTCTTTCAGTAGAGCAGCTCCCAAGTCTAGAAGTTGGTCATTGCCGTTGCCTGTAAACGAAACACAAGATGCAAACATAACATATAAGTGTGAACATCATCACAGAAAGAGAAAATCAACTGGACGTCTGTGATCACATAACCTCTATAAACAAATCCTGCAGATTCTTACTTCACTGTATGAGAATGATAATACAACCCGTCCTGGCCACAGAGTCCTGTCAGTTTTTTCATCTTCAGATTTCACTACTGTAATTTGGTCCTTGTAGGTCTTCCCTCACATGGCATTTCTCCTCTACAAGAATCAGCTTGACGTGACCAGAAGGTGTATTGTGACAGCACTACTGAAATTGTTACACTGCCCTCTTGTCTACGCAAGATGCAAATACAAAGTTCTGGGTCTTACTTTCCATGCTTCAAAAGGTTCAGCTTCACAATTCCTCTACACTCTGGTTCAGACCTACACACCTGCACACCAGCTTTGGTCTTGAAATATTCCTCCTTACAATCTAAGCAGTCCAGGTCACACTGCTTTAATGCTTATGCTAGGCCTGAGTGATGGAGCTATATAATCAGCAATCTGTGATGACCAACAAGCAAGAATGATGTTTCAAAGCCTACATATTTATTTAACATAGTGAAAACCTAGTAGAACTCTTTTTGGTGCTGTATGGACCCATTTTCAAATATAGGTGAACCATTAACATTGCAAGAAACCATTTTGGCTTAATGGTACCTTTTACACTGCACAAAAAAAATCACCTTTTTGGGCACATCATTTTCAATTATTTCTCTCAATTTTCTAAACTTATCTTTCTACTCATTCTCAATACATGCACTCAAAGCTATGCTAAGGCTTATCTCATAGGATACATATACTTATGACACCTCCTAGTACGTACTTTCTATCACTTTGGCTTCCACTGCTCACAAGTTTTATATGTCACTCTGGAAAAGACCATCTGTTAAATAGCTAAATGTAAATGCAAATAACTGCGCACATCATAGACAAAGAATGTGCTGTAGAGAACAGAAATATCACAAACTTTTTCTATTATTGTGACACATCTCAACATGATTTTCTGATCGCAATTTCACCATAATGAGAAAATAATTAGTCTTGTTTAGGTTTAGTGCAACACAGTATATACAATTTTAAACTAATTATTTACTTACAGCATTTATTTTTTCCATCACTGGTCTATTATGTCTTTTCCAACTTAATCACTTAGACATATTGTGCATTCTGAAGTATTTCTGTTTTTGCCCTATTGTTCACCCCAAAGTCATGTGGAATGTTTACATCATTGTGTGTACAGCTGCAGAGAAACTACAAATGTCTTTAATATCATCTTTCATGTAACAAAGCCATATCAGTACTGACAAGAAGCAATAAATTTTACTGCCACTGTCTATTGACTTGACACACATACTAATACCAAAATGCCTGGATGGAAACATAGGCCATAAAGCAATGTAAAATTGTAGTTTCAGTTTCTTTGTAAGCAAAGGAAAAATGACACAAAACAAAACCACAACAGTTTCCACTGATAACTGCTTTGAGTCATGACTGAGCTTCCTCGTGAACAGGTTTGCTCACACTGGAAGTCAACTGTCCCTGGTGATTTCTCACAATGCAATAAACACTCTGATATTTTATACAGTTAGTATTGGAAGAGGAACAAAGCCTATGCTGGAGACATATACTAATAATATCAGAAAAAAGTTGGGACCGTATTTAAACGTAAATAAAAAAACCCACATTCAGCTTTTTTCACAGCAGATAGTTTAAAGATATTCCATGTTTTGTCTGGTCAAATTCAGTTCATTTGTTAATATACACCCATTACAGCCTTTAATTCCTGAACCATATAAAGGTGGAATGGTCAAGGATTTACCACTTTGTAATGGTGCCATTCCTTCCAACAATACTTAAAAAAAATCTCCCCAAGGTGTTTGGTAGCCAATATACCCAACCATTTGTTGACTCTCCCTATCACTTGTAATGTCCACATCCTTGCAGACAGGGACTCACACAGGCCTCCTCTAATGAATGTGAAGTCAAGCTCTGGCAGAAGCCTCAGCCAGCTGACATTACTTAATAGTGCTGAAGAGAGAATGTTATTTTACCCGCCCGGAGAGAGCACGGCCAATCCTGCTCTCTCAGGCCCTGGCTGCCAATGGCAAGCAGCATGATCGGTATTCAAACTCGTGATCCTCAGATCATAGTGACAGCGCCTTAGTCCACTGAGCCATTCAGGGCCCCCCAAACACATCTTAAGATGTGCAAGAGTATAGGGTTGTTATATTTTTGTTTCAAAAATCTCCACACATTCTATACAGAGTGCAGGAAGGCCAGTCCAGTACCTGTACCCTCTTCTTCCACAGCCAAGCCTTTCTAATGTGTGCAGCATGTGGTTTTGCATACATGAAATAAAAGTCAACGTAAATGTAATAAAGCTCAGTTTTTTAATTTGCATTTTCCACACTATCCCAACATTTTTTCCTGATTTGGGGTTTTAGATTTTATTAAAAAGTCATTTTCTTTTTTTGCTTTGATGGTCAAAGAACAACCAAAGAACATAAGCTTCCTGATTACTTCTCTCCAATCAAAAATGACAACTGAACTCAGAGTTGAGTATATTACAAAACTTATGAAACATTATTCTATATAACATTTTTTGTACACACAAGGGATTTGTTTACCATTAGTGTCTCTAGTATTATATAAAAATTTAGGTAATGTACATATAATTTACAAACATAATATACAGTGAATAATATACATAGTATAAACATGAATACATACAGGAGTTAGAGAGGGACAGATATGATGATCAATGCCAAGACTAATAAAAGTTCAGATCACACAAAAATTTAAAACATTTAAAATATAATACAGTAAATTTATTTCACATCTAGTGCAACCAGTAAAGGCATATTATATTTAACTCAATAAAATTTTGTCAAATCAGACAGAAATGGTGTAAATCTAAACTGAGTTTAGTTTCATTTAAATGAGCTATCAGATGATCACAAAGTCAGAGGGATGATGTCATCTCTTCAGAAAACAAATGACCATCAACACCGGCACCGGCTAACTATCCTAAAGCACTCAGAATATCACACAACTTAACGCTCAGTTAAGACTTAAGCTGTCACCTCGTAAATAAACATTTCTTTAACATAGGTGAGCTGTGGGAGTCTTACTGACAGCTACCAGGCTTGTTAGCTTCTTGTTTGAATTTCCCGTTCCACCTTAAACAGCACCGTAGTTACACTCAGGAGCGTGGTGGCTCACTCATATCACTTGAACGTAACTGCTGCTGTATTTAAGGTGGAACGGCGAATTGAAACGAATAAAGACCCTAAACTTGAGCTTCATCTTTTAGCCAATGCTAGTAAAGTGGCTAATGTGTTAGCAAGCTACAGCTGAAAGGGTTTCACAATAACGTTTTCTGTCAAATTTGTCAGTTAAAGGTACACGTAAACGTCTTCATTCTTGTCACATGTAATAACTAAGCTCGTGTTAAACTAGGTTCAAGAGTTTGATTTTCTCTCTCGTCACTTACCAGCATCGCCTTCTCCCTGCGCTGCCATGTTAGCTTGAAAAATGTTATTGAAGTCAACTTCCGCATCATATGACGTAGATGGTTTTGGTCAGGAAAGGGAGGGGCCTCCTTTTCTTGTTTTCTCTGGGGTCTGAGAGGATTTTTTTGTAAATAAATGCTCTAAATGACGATCGATATTTATTCAAAATATAGTGGTTCCTAATGCTTCTTCTTATATTGTTTTATTCTTCTTCTCCTCCTGTATTCTGCAATTATTAAAGCACAAAGCAACTTAACATACACACTCAGTTCAACCTGTTTCAAAACTCTTGGCATTGCTATATATTTTTGGTAGATTGGATTTGTAGTTTTTAATGAGTTTTAAAACTTTACATTAAAAATCGTTTAAAAAATTATACAAGAATAATTGCATAATAATGAAAAAAAATCTAATATAAAAATGAAAAACACCCTAAGAAGACGGGAGGTTTACTTTATGGTCACAAACAAGAGCGCAGCTAACGTGCTTGCTAGCGTTCCTGACTTCACCAATGAGCAGTTCATAGGTAACGGGTGTCTTTTAGCTACATCTGTCGTCAAGTTCCCAGTATTTTATAAAGGAAAACCCTCCTGTTCAGATGTTACAAGAACATCAACATCCAGAAAGAACAGTGTTTGAGCTGTATTACTGGAGTATTTTAGCTCAGTCTGACGTATGTGGTTTAAATAAATTGGACATTACATTATTTACATAGTCACATTTGTTTTTATATCTAAACACCCACTGCATTCTATTTATAGTTTAGTTTTCTGTTTATATTTAGTTATTGGCCACCCTCGGCTCGAGAAAGTGAAAGAGTAAGTAGAGGAGGGGGTTGTTTATGTAAATATACTGCAGTAAACTGTACAGTGCTAATATTATTAAAACTTTGTACAATATATAAAAACAAATGTGTGTGTATGTAGTTACTTTAAAAACAATTATTGACAATAATTAAAAATGATGGTCTCTTTATTATTGCTGACTCCCTCTATGTACAGCTACACACAGCCACAAATGTCAGCATGTTTCATAACCAAACCTTTATTGGATCATTTGCACAATATTTTGTGTAATTAATTTTAGTCATCAGGGTGTCCATCGTGGACAATCTATCCATCCATCCATCCATCCATCCATCTATCTATATACTGCTCAAAAAAATAAAGGGAACACTTAAACAACACAATGTAATTCCAATTCAATCACACTTCTATGAAACCAACCTGTCCAGTTAGGAAGCAACCCTGATTGTGAATCAATTTTACCTGCTGTTGTGCAAATGGAACAGACAACAGGTAGAAAGGAGAGGCAATTAGCAAGACAACCCCTGTACAAGAGTGGTTCTGCAGGTGGTGACCATAGACCTTTTTCTCTGTTCTCATCCTTTCTGGCTGATGTTTTGGTCACTTTTCCATTTTGTCAGTTCTCTCACCATAGAGGTAGCATGAGGCGATGTCTACAATCCACAGAAGTTGCTCAGGTAGTGCAACTCATCCAGGATGGCATATCAATGCGAGCTGTGGCAAGAAGGTTTGCTGTGTCTGTCAGCACAGTGTCCAGAGCATGGAGCAGATACCAGGAGACAGGCCAGTACACCAGGAGACATGAAGGGGGCCTTAGGAGGGCAACAACCCAGCAGCAGGACCACTACAAGGATATATGGAAGCTTTATTGTCATTCGCATCACATGTAGTACATGAGGTGGAATGAAATTGCATTCCCAAGGTCCCAGTTTTACCCAGTGTAGCAGCTTGATATAAATATAGATTAAATAAGAATTATTTGTTGGTATATACAGATATACAAATAAAATAGACTTTACATGTAAATATAGACTGTACACTATGCAGAGCAGTATGTCATATCAGCAGCAATTTGGACTGCACAATGTCCAAAGTGTTGAGCATGGCATGGGGAGATTAACAGCGATTTATGATTAAAGAATAAATATTGCAGCATACAGTTAAGTTAAAGAAAC
>BRDA01066541.1:0-11685 GCA_036984385.1 Crenuchus spilurus | reverse complement strand
ATACAGTATACTTTAATATGCTAAATAATGTGTTTATATGGGTTTTTTAAAACATAAACAAGACGATGACGGTGCTCGTGTAGGCTGGCGGCTAAGGAGGACAGGAGGACGGGCGTACGTGTATGGCATGGTTACACTTATCATATGAAAATTAAAAGTAAAATGTATCTAACTTTCTTGTTCACTACCTTTTGCTGTCTTTGTGTCACTTTCACTAGCACTTTCACTTTCACTGGACAGCGGTCAAAGGTAATGACTGACCTCTTCTTCTACACTAGCATCTTGGGGATGCTACGACCGCCGTGCCACTAGCGGTTGGCATACTTGAATTAATTTAGGCTACTCATTACTTGGAATTTTATTCGTTACCTGGAACAAAAATATTCCGAGATCTCGACTCGTTACCTGGAATACTCGTTAGCAGGGATGCTCGTAAGTAGGGTTACCACTGTACTGATACCATATACCAAAATAAACTCATATTAACAGCATTAAACTCACTTAAGTATTAAGCAATTACTTAAAAGCATGTCCTGTCTGTATCAGTGTTTTGCTGGAAGTGTCATTGTACTACATCAAAAACATGGGAGCCAGTCATAAGAGACGGAAATGAAAATCATTTCTAATGGAATACCAAAGCTAATGGAATACCAAAATTATTCCAACAAAGAAAACCTCCTCATCTCAAGGACTCAAAAGAGCAAACTCCTTCTAATATCACTTGAAATCTTTCCCCCACCTCTTCCTTTTCTTTAAGAGTACATTGTTGAAGACACAGAGTCTAGAGAATAGAGGCACATATTATCTCTGGATGTGGATGTCTCTGTATATTTTCCTCCATGCAGTATTGTAGGGTTTCTGAATTGATTTACATAACAATTCAACAAAAATGTCTGTGGATTCATAAACAGAACATTCATTATTTTGCGGATTGTATAAGCTTGAATTAAAAGTATGAATGTCTTCATTGATTAATAATGGCCTATACTTACAAAGCATCTCAAAATAGGAACACTGATCTACGACCAGGTTACAATTAGTTCATTTTATTCTTTTCAGTGTTGTATAAAAGATATGGGCAGGTCCCACATCAGTATTTCTTACTTCAAGAAGTGTGATAAATATGGAACAATGATGTGATATTTTTGTGACTGTATCTTTCCAGAGCCAGTCACACAGTTCCCTTAATCCAGACACAAATGTAGATATTGACTGACACAGGAAGTGATCTCTGCTTCTATGTCTGACATTAGCCTTGTTTGTCTTTCACCATATGCTGCCTGTTCCAAAGGTACAATGTGTCAAAAGGCCAAGGAGCAGGTTACGCTTGCAGCATTAGACTGACTATGCTGTCCTTGCCACTGCCAGCCTAGCAACACCGTATTCCTGGAGGAATACATCATTCGCCACTGAGGGAGAGAAGTATAATAGAGAGGTCACACTTCTGGTTACTCTCTAAATTCTCAAGTCTCCTCCCACATTTGATGACATTTTGATTGACACTGAACACATGAATGCTCAGAGGACTGGTGCTGTCAGCTTCAAGAAATGAATGGGTGAGAAATCAAATGTACACAACTTTCCACTTACACTAATTGTAGTCTTACAGGCAAGACATTTGGTTCTCAAATTGTATTTCTTTTGTTTTACTTTGAGTTACAAGGCTTATGTAGCAAACACGACAAGACTGAAGTAGCACATCAACACAAACATATTCAATAAACGTGTCTGAATATTCATGTTTTCAAATCCTGCAGCTCTTACATTTTACAAAGCAAACCTACGCTGTTATTCACAAGACACTCAACTTCAAGGTTTAATATTGGGGAGTGCTGTAAAGAGGGAGTGTTGTAAACCATTATTAGTGTAAACATGACCACCATGTAATGTTTGCACACTTCTTTAGATGCACAGAAAAAATATTACACATTCAAGACTTCTGACAACAGCTTTATTGCCAGACGGGTCTAATCCTTTATATCTTTACCTCCAACAAGATCACTGCAAGGACAGATCCAAGCTATCTCTGAGCCATGACGAATGGCCAAATACTTTAATGCAGTGTGAGAAGAACGCTAAGCACTGATCCGACATGACTGTGGGCAACAGCTTCACAAAGAAGACAATAACTTCAATCACTTAAACTCTTCCCAACAGCACAGAATACTTTCAAAAGAGGAAACAGATCAAGATCATAATGTAATGTTAAAAATTGGCAATACTCCACCAGCAATACATAGCAGGCCAATTACAATGGACATTTGATTTGCTAAGTACACATTACTGCTGAGTCCATTACTTTTATATGCATACAGTCACAATCTTCAAGCTACACCAAGCTACACTGTGCCATTTCATGATACCGCAACAAACACTCACAAGGGTCTACTTCTTTTTAAAAAATGAGAAAACCTTATCTGAATGTAATGCAAACATTAATGGGATAAAGCCTATATGTCCAGTGACTGGCCGCTTGGATAATAGCTGTGTACGGTACCCTCCATATCTGTAAATTTCACTCCACATTGCATATTTCCACTTAATTTGCACACAGCACTCCATTTTAATAACCTCCTTATTCACCTAAGCAACCCTAGGGGCGTTTTCTCTCCACCTGCTTCCTCATGAATAAGTTTCTCACAAGACTCCTCACGCAAAAGACCCATGAATGAAAACGGCAACCTCGAGGGCCCAATAACCATCTCGTCTTACCTGATCCCAGGGACAGATGATGCCTCCGAAAAACATGAAGAGGTATCCCATGGCAACCAGACAGGCCCAGATTACCAAGGAGAAGACACGCAATAGCTTCTTGAAGACTGACTCAATACAGACCAGGACAAAGATGCTGAGAAAAATGGCCAGCGCTGTTGGGACAGTGATTACGAAGGCGACATGAGCCTCGATATCCTGCCAAAAGACAAGAACAGAATGTCACACAAAGCACCCTTAACACTTTGACCTCTTTGAAAATAGCCTAGAAGAGAGGCATATATGTACTCAAAAGGCTGGTTCTCTGTCTATCCACCAGCACTGCCTTGTGAGTCTAGTGAGCAAATTAGTGCATGTGGTAGCACTCAGGGTTTACCTTTCTAAAATCAGAGTCTTAGTTGCTGGTTATGTTAACATCATTTTGACAGCAAACAGGATTTATAAAATAGGCTTTTAACTTTTTAAAAAACTTTTTATAACTAGAGCACAGTGATGTTTTATTGCAAATCAGAGAGAATTATGGATGCACTGGCTAGAGACCTGTTGTTGGAATCTGATCCAGGTAGGACAGTAGCTATTCTGATACTCAGTCAAAAATGCAGAATATCTTTGATAATTAGCCTTCATTACTTTATTTAAAGGTGCTGAAAGGTTTGGGAACACAGAGTTAAAAGAGTTAGTTAACTAATCCTTCCATGATTGTCCACTCTTCAGGAAATGGACAAAACAGAATCAATAATGGTTGCCAATTAGCTCAGCTCCTGTCCTACATGCATGGATTGAGGGTGTAACATACACAGTAAATTTGCCTGTGTTAAATTTAACTCTAATAGTGTTGACTTAACATTGGCAGATTTATTGTGTAGTAGAAATGTAAAAAAAGATTGCAAACTGTGGAAACCACTGCAGGCAGCTTTATGTTTGTCTATGTAGAATATCAAGGTTGGACTTCTTACTGTTCCAATTATAATGACAATTAAAAAGCGATAAAGCTACTACCGTTACTGAATTACTAAAACACAGAGCAGTCTGTCTTTCTTTTATTCTTTTTTCTTGAATCTTGTGGTAAAGTTAAATTAAAATAACCTAATGTGTGCCATTAGCAACACAATTTAATGTGAGTTGTCACTTGCCCCCTCATGTGTCACACTCAGTGACTGCATGGCTTACTGCTGTTGAGTAAAAGCATTCAAGTGGGTCAGTGAGTTGCTGGGCCACGACCTTTATAACAACTGCCTTGTTCTTTAACAACCCAGGCAGTTATGTTCTATTAGCTGAGTTCAGACACAACTCATCATGTCTGAAACTTCAACATGAGCCCTGAGCTTCTGTCTTTCATATACATTCCATAAAAATAAAAATAATAATAAATAGAGCTCAGCAAAGGCATGGGATAATCCTGAATACATCCAGTAGTCTTGCCTCAATTCTGCTATTCAGTTGACTGAACTGAAAAGCAGTTTGATTGTTGATGATTGTTGCTCAATTTAAATCAATTCATTTTGTAACTTAAATAAATAAGTCAGTTTTGTTACTTTCCAATAAAATGGCTCATTACTTTGGTTAACAACTCATTAACTAATGGTTGACTGATTATTAATAACTTTGAACACATCATTAGTTCATGAGGATTTTAACATGAACAAATGTGACACCGCCAGGGAAAACCAGGCCAAAGTCACTGGGCAACTTATTGAGATATTGTGTCAATATCATGTCACTCACATTAGCAACAAAACTTAGCCACTCAGTATTACTGCTGTAAATGAAAGATAACAGTATCAGATATCTATCAGAGTACATATTTTGATCAAAACAAAACTTAAATTCACAAAAAAGTTGTTTTGAAAAAAACTCATTTTGAAAAAAAAGAATGACTTTGACCTGGTTTTCCCTGACGGGGTCACAAATGTTTATAAATGACAGTTCTTTAGTAGTTACTAATGATTTTATTCATTTTTGAAAATGTTAACAAATCATAGTAAATCATTAGTAAATCATTTGTTAATGAAATTCTCATGAACTAATGATTTGTTCACAGTTATTAATCATTAGTTAATGAGCTATTAATGAAAGTTATTATAAAGTGTTACCATTACTTTTTATAGAGCATGTAAAAGAAAATGTTCTAAAACAGATACAGTCCATTCGTATTATGTACATTATTGCAGCCATGTTGTTTTATTTTCAATAAAAGTAGCTCCTTCACTGTATCTGATCAATAATATCACTTAATCTGAGCTCTGATGTTTAGGCAAATTCACAACAGGCTGAAAAATACTGACAGGAGATCTGGCTTAATAATCCTGGCTGCTTCAGTGGAGCTGAATGTGAAAAGCATTTACATTAGCAACACAGCCAGGTTCATTTTGTATTAAGGCTACAGAGTGATGACAGGAAGACAGGTTGATTACCAACCATTTACATTAAATGCATCTACTGTAATGTTGGTAGCTGGCACAGCGACAGACTTAAAAAAAAACTCCTTGTGCAGTTCCTGATGCAGGCAGTCACATCCTAAGCCATTCTGCCACATTGTCACAAGCGTGTCCACCCCAGAGCTGCAAGGAAACATGTTCGATGTTATAGGAGATGACACGGTGCAAATTTGGCTGGATCTCTCATTCCTGTTTCACACACGCCACCTCTCCTTTTTTTCTCCTCATCCGCCCTCTGGGTGAAAGTGGAGACGGAAAGAGAGTGAAAGAGTGGCTCCGATGAGGCACACAAAGCTGCTAATAGCAAAAGAGTGGGAAAAAAATACAGGAGACCCATGCATAATGGATGAAGCCCAGCTTTCAGAGACACCCAAGATCTGAGAGCCTTGCGAAAAACTGCAAGGAGCTGGGGTGTGAATTCTCTGAAGGAGCGCGTGGACTCTGGTCTGAGTAGCAGGCATCCTCCAATCTTTTTTGTTCCGAAATAAAGCTCTGGGGAATCACTGTCTGGAAGGACGAGTTATTTTTGGTTTTAGTACTCCAAAAACAGAAGCTTCCAAACAGCAACAACAAACATTTTATGAGGGCCCTCCAAATGTACTAAGTACACTGACCCAGCTCCAACTCAGAGCTGGGCCTGGGGATGCTGTCGCATTTTTTCAGCAATTTTTGCATGGGATTGTGAGCACAGAGGACAGACACTGAGCTCCCAGAGCGTAGCCCCATGCACCATCCATGCAGAGCAGGGAGAACAGAGCTCTTCAGTTGATGTTGCCTGAATGGGTTGAGGGCAACATGGAAGCAGGTCATGGGGAGGGATAGACACATCTTCAAAAACACCCTTAGAGCACACATGCACTCCAAATCCCCCCCACAATCACTGTGATGCGTGCAGCCACCGTAATGGGAAAAACCCTCATGCTCCTGTCCTGTCAGACCTGGCTTTAGTGCTGGATATAGGTCAGCCTGTCAGACCATAAAAAAGCCACCAATACAGGCAATACTGCTAGTGAGTAAAGCCCTAACCTCTGTACAGAAGGAGTTGTATTGGATATAATAGCTGATATTCTTTCTAGCGTCTGTTATTTTGAGAAGTTTAAAAACAACTTGTCTAGGTTCAAATTGAATCTATGACACAGAAAAACCCTCGCTGCCATTTAGCAGTGTGTCAATATTTTGCTTTGGCTCACGGATTTGCTCTTGCTTCCTGTTCAAATGAATGCTGCACTTTTCCTCAGAACACTAAAATAAAATACTGAACACAGCCAGCACATATTCCTCAAATCAGGGGTGAAAAAAACAAAATATAACAAAATGTTTTTGCAAAAGTTTATTCACCTTTCTAACAATGCATCAGTGGGTAAATGCTCACTATGCAAACATCAACAAAATAAAGGCAGGAAAAGCCCCCTACACATAACAACGTATAATGATTTGGATAATTTACTACCACCAGTGTATGACCTAAAGAAAAAAAAACTCAGCAAATAATGATCCACTACTGAAACACAAGGCTGGAATTGAGAATTTCTTTCACTATCAGCCAAGGCAGAGTGAGGATGGGATTTAAATGGAAGCGCCTTATCATTGACAGGTTAATAGTTTCTGCTTGATTCGTTCAGCATAATTAGGCATGACTAAGCCTGTTGATTTTCCTGATATGCTCGTTCTTTAGCCTCGCAGGATCTTTATGCTTCACAGCATGAATTGGCCAGATGAGACTTTGAATGCAAAGATGAAATGCTCCATAAAATAAACAAAGGCATGTGGCTAGAGTGTAAACACTGCTGATTTCCCAGAGCTTTTGTCCGCTCCCCGCTTCGCTATCTTCCCTGATCTGCTCTGAAAATGTGCTGGCTATCATCCAGACTGGCACAAAAGACTGGCAGCATGAGCTGTGGGGAAGCTGTACCAGTGTCAGAGAGAGTCTCAGAGAAAGAAAGCGAGAGAGGGACAGCACCTAACTCTCCTTTCTGACCCATTTGTTCAGTGAAACCAAACATCTCAACCACAGGGCTCCTTTCTCTCTTATTCCACTGGTTTGGTCCAGGACACTAGTGTCCCCCCCAATTCATTCAGAGACCTTACCCCATACCCCTTGCACTCACCAGCCCCGAGGCAAAGAAGACAGCCAGCAGTGCCAGGCAGGCACCCATCACAATCAGCAGCAGAAAGACGATGAGTGGATGCTGCTGGCTCATGCGGCAGTATGACTCGTACAACCAGTCAGATGACCTCTGCCTCCGGTTGCCCCCTGCACCTCCGCCTCCACTGCTGCCTGTCCCAGGTCGGGAGCCTCGCTCCAGCAGGTAGCGCCTGCCACGCATGGCTCCCCTCCACATAGAAATGGCAGGTGAGGGTGTCTTGGATGAGTTCTCCTCCTCCTCCTCTCTGAGCTCCTTCAGATGTAGTGCGGCCGCTCTGGTGGTTGGGACACCACACGGCCGGGACACCGGCAGGACGCTTTCCACTTTGGAGCGCAGCATCGCGCAGGCAACATGTTGGATTGGCAAACGAGCTGGCGAGAGTGTGAGTGAGCTGAGAAGAGGCAGCGTGTGTGTATGTAAGAGTGAGGCAGAGGGGGGAAGAGGGAGGTACCGGAGAGAGGAAAAGAAGGGGGGGGGAGTAGAGAGAGAGAAGGAGAGGGAGAGAGAAAGAGAGAGAAAGAGAGAGAGAGCTAATGTAGGAAGAAAAAAGGGTCACTATAGCGACACTAGTGTATAATCCAGCAGCACCAAGAGCAAATTTAATGCTTTAAAATGAAGGAACTGTAAGATCACTACACAGCTCTGAGAGAGCCTTTTATTACACTAAAGGCATTGATTCAGCTCTTTTGCTCTGTTTTCCTTCCTCTCTTCCTCTCTCTTTTTCTCTCCCACTCTCCCTCCCTCTCTCTGCTTTCCACATGCTGCTCCAATTCAAACGTTAGCACTGCTGTCTCGCGTTTCCTCACTGTTTTACTGTTTGGTGGTTAAGGAAGGTGTCAGGTATTGGTGAGCTCTGCAGTAACTAAATGAGAGAGAGAGTGAGAGAGAGAGGGAGAGAGAGACAGAAACAAAGGCACATAGGACTCAAACAACATTTTCTCTAGACAAGCTGTGGTCTAAAGATAGAATCAGCCATGGATTCTCTAAGAGAAAGCCCTGATCCTGCAAACAGTCTTGGCTGGGGAGGGGGAAATCATTTCAGATAATCCAATACCCACTTATAGTCACAGCTACAGCAGCCTGACCTTTAGACTTGATTCCAGCCATCATCAGTTCTTCAGTAAAGCCTGAATCTGAAATGTACATGACCAAGTTGTAGTGGATGTTCTGTATATTTTAACAATTTGTTCATATACTGCCTTAGAAAGATGAATCTGTGCATAGACAGAACTAAGGATGTATAATTTTTTAGAACTTGTTCACTGGGTATTTGCACAGGCACACTATAGTAAGAAGGTGTTTTCTTCAGGCTAAAGGGAAGACTGATATCAGCACTGTGGGACAACTGAAGGAGCTCAGGCTAACACTGCCTGAAATCAAAGCTGCCCTTATAGTACAGGGGTGCGTTTCCCAAAACGTTCTTAATGCTAAGTACTTCGTAACCTCATACTTACAAACATTCTTAAATTTACGAGTGTTTCTCGAAAGCCTTCGTAACCCACATCGTACTTAATCCACTGGTCTGATCCACTCGTAACTCACCAAGTTGTTCTTAACTTGAAGTTCACATGCAGTTCTGTCTGAAAAAAGAAAGAGGGCGCCAGTCATCCTTTGAAAAACGCAACACTCAGCACATGCGTGTTTAATACAAACAAGAATTCATGAACATTAAAATTTTCTGTTGAAAGCGTAATTGCGTCACATAAATTAGAGCCAGCATCCTTAGTTCAGTACTGCACATACATGTACTTATTAAGCTGAAATTACTGTTTTCACAAAATAAAAAACTAAGATTGCTTACAGTACAATATATTATTTATTGATATACACATATAAATTACGTAAATGCAGTGGGTTTTTTTTTTTCCAGTGTAACAGTCGTAGTAGTAAATTTATATATTGTGTCCCAAGCAATGGTTACAAATTGGCCTACTAAGCCTGTCAACTCTTAACCAATTAAATTCACTGATTAATCATGGACACGTAACCAAGATGCAATGCGGTGCAGTGTGGATTAGGTGGCAGCCGAAGGCGGGGTCCTCGGCGGCCTAATCCTCGGACAGGGCAGCTAGCTGTTGGGACATGGAATGTCACCACGCTAGGGGGAAAAGAGCCTGAGCTTGTGTGGGAGGCTGAGAGGTACCAGCCAGATATAGTTGGGCTCACCTCCACGCACAGCATGGGCTCCGGAACCCAGCTCCTTGAGAGGGGCTGGACTCTTCATTTCTCTGGAGTTGCCCATGGTGAATGGCGGCAGGCTGGAGTGGGTGTGCTTATAGCTCCCCAGCTTAGCCGCTATGTGTTGGAGTTTACCACGATGAACGAGAGGGTTGCCTGTCTTCGCCTTCGGGTTGGGGACAGGGCTTTGGCTGTTGTTTGTGCCTATGGGCCAAATGGCAGCACAGAGTATCCAGCCTTCTTGGAGACCCTGGGAGGGGTACTGAGAAGTGCTCCAACAGGGGACTCCATTGTTCTACTGAGGGATTTCAACGCTCACGTGGGCAATGACAGTGACACCTGGAGGGGCGTGATTGGGAGGAACGGCCTCCACGATCTGAACCAGAGTGGTGTTTTGTTATTGGACTTCTGTGCAAGTCATGGTTTGTCCATAACGAACACCATGTTCAAGCATAGGGGTGTCCACAAGTGCACATGGCACCAGGACACCTTAGGTCGGAGGTCGATGATCGACTTTGTTGTTGTTTCATCTGATCTCCGGCCCTATGTCTTGGACACTCGGTAAAGAGAGGGGCTGAGCTGTCAACTGATCACTACCTGGTGGTAAGTTGGATCCACTGGCAGAGGAGGAAGCTGGACAGACCTGGAAAGCCCAAACATACTGTAAGGGTCTGCTGGGAACATCTTGCCGAGCACTCTGTCAGGGAGGTTTACAACTGCCACCTCCGGGAGAGCTTCAACCAACTTCCGAGGGAGGACATTGAGTCTGAGTGGACCATGTTCTCCGTCTCCATCGTTGATGCTGCTGTACGAAGTTGTGGCCGCAAGGTCACTGGTGCCTGTTGTGGCGGCAACCCCAGAACTCGGTGGTGAACACCAGAGGTAAGGGATGCCGTCAAGGTGAAGAAGGAGTCCTATCAGGCCATGTTGGCCTCTGGGACTACTGAGGCAGCTGATAGGTATTGGCAGTCCAGGCGTGCTGCGGCTCAGGCAGTAGCAGAAGCAAAAACTCGGAGCTGGGAGGAGTTTGATGAGGCCATGGAGGAGGACTATTGGTTGGCCTCAAAGAAATTCTGGCAAACCGTCCGACACCTCAGGAGGGAAAAGCAGTACTCTACCAACACTGTTTACAGTGCTGGTGGGGTGCTGTTGACCTCAACTGAGGATATTGTCGCATGGTGGAAGGAATACTTTGAGGATCTCCTAAATCCCTCTGTCATGTCTTCCTTTGAGGAAGCAGAGGCTGATGACTCAGGGGTGAACTCGCCCATTACCCAAGCCGAGGTCACTGAGGTGGTTCGCAAACTCCCCAGTGGCAAGGCAGCGGGAGTGGATGAGATTCATCCTGAGTATCCTGAGTTGACACGCATCTGCAACATCACATGGCAGTCTGGGACAGTGCCTCTGGAGTGGCAGACTGGGGTGGTGGTCCCACTTTTCAAAAAAGGGGACTGTAGAGTGTGCCCCAATTACAGGGGAATCACACTTCTCAGCCTTCCTGGTACGGTCTACTCTAGGGTACTGGAAAGGAGAATTCGGCCAATAGTCAAACCTCGGATCCAAGAGGAACAATGCGGTTTTCGTCCTAGCCATGGAACACTGGACGCTGGATGTCATATAACTTCCTTCTCTTAAATAGTGACAAAACAGAGGTCCTCTTCTGGGCCCGAAAACCATGAGAAATAAATTATCAGGCTTAAATTTAAATCTGGATAACTTCACTGTTACACCTGACTCACTAGCAAAAAATCTTGGTGTCATAATTGACTCCGATTTATCATTTGACCAACACATAACTAAAACTACTAGAACAGCTTTTCTACATCTCCGTAATATCTCCAAGTTAAGAAATGCCTTATCCCTACAGGATGCAGAAAAACTGGTACATGCGTTCATTACTTCTAGGTTAGATTACTGTAATGTACTATTATCAGGATGCTCAAGCAGGAACTTAAAAAAACTTCAATTAGTTCAAAATGCAGCAGCCAGGGTTCTTACAAAAACCAGAAAATTTGACCATGTTAGCCCAGTTTTATCAGCACTACACTGGCTTCCAGTTAAATACCGAATCGAATATAAAATTCTTTTATTGACTTATAAAGCGCTACATGGTCATGCCCCTAAGTATTTACAAGACCTTATTTCCTATTATGAACCATCTCGTTTACTTAGATCACAGGGTGCTGGCTTCTTGATAGTTCCCAGAATTC
>BRDA01066539.1:0-13806 GCA_036984385.1 Crenuchus spilurus | reverse complement strand
AGCCAGCATCACACTGAGCTTTACAGAAAACAATTCTGCATGACATTATGTAAATCGTGTTTTATAAGTTTTGTGTTTTAAAGGAAAAAAAGTCACAATGTGACAAGACATCATATTTACGCTTTTACGTGTACCCATGATTTCCTTTTTCATTTGTGAAGACAAACAGATTTGTAGCAGGTGTGTGTGTGTGTGTGTGTGTGTGTGTGTGTGTGTGTGTGTGTGTGTGTGTGTGTGTGTGTCCAGCTGTCTCATGCTGTACCCACTGACATATTGATTTAACATGCTAATGTGTGTAGAATGCTCATAAGCTGCTGTGCTAATACTGTTTATATAATATAATATAATACTGGGAATATAATAAATGCAGGGTCATGATAGGCTACAAATGACTGCCCTCTGGCCTCTTCTGGTGATGATTATAGATCATTTGTTGATTTACAATTTGTGTTAGCCATGCTCTATACCAGGGGTGGGCAACTCCAGTCCTGGATTCTGGATTCCTGCACAGTTCGCTGATCTACATTATCAAACAGGTAATAAGCAGGTTTAATTGTAGTGTCAGAGCAGAGACATCACCAAACTGGGCTGGATTCATGGATTAAACCAGTTTAGCTCTAAACAGCAAAGACACTCAAAATCACATCAAATATAATTTTATATAACATGTAAAATACAAATATATGATGAAAAATGCATTATATTAAATTATTGTGAACTCTCCTGCCACAGCCCATCCCTGTCTCTGTCCACATGCCCTTTTGTTTGTTTATCCATGTGTTGTCCATCATGTCATCCTGTCTCTTCATTGCACAGCCCTGGTTACTCATCCTCAGCCTAATTACTTTTGGTATAAAGGCTTCCTAATGTTTCATAGTCTTGTCGGTTATTGTACATTTACATAGTCATTGTATAGTCAAGTGTATGTTTGTCACTCACAGTCACATTTTTTTTTAACATAGCCTCATTGGTGCCACAGTCTTGTATTCTTTTCATAGCCAAATTTAAGTTCTGTGAAAAAAGTCTTGGGTTTGTGGACCCAACGCTGCATCCATCTCCTTCACACTTACCCACTGTGACAAGACAAATATCCATACAATGGTTTAAAACATGAACCTTTCCAAGCATTTCTAGGTACAGGAGAAAGTCATAATCATAGTTTCTGAGCACAAAGTTGGCTGCATATTTTTGAATGTGGACAGCTGTCAACCTGGCAGTGAAAACGAAACTTTCATGATGGTAGCCATTGGCTATGGTCTTACCAGCTTTAAGGCCATGAAAATCACATCAGCATCTGTGAAATGAGCCTTTTGCTGTGTAATAGAATTCAGCATTTAAGTGGATTGTGCCTTGATTGGGGATTCCAGTTATTTGACATTGTGGACCAGGCAGCCTTGCATTAAGAGAGGGGGGCTCCCAAGAGCAGTGAAACTCTTAAATCAACCAAGCATTTATTGTGATTTCTGCTATACAAGTGCAAAGTGAAATGAACATTCCTCCAGGAAGTGCAAACAATATTTAAGCAACATTACACTCGAGGTCATACTGTCGGCTGTAATTCAGTGGTAGAAGATAATCATGACTGTGTTAATATTCAGTATATTAGCATAACCTCCAGTGTGAAATTGCTTTTATACAACAGTTCTACAAAAACAATTTTAGTTTATTGTAATAAGCCACAACCGATTAGGATGTGTTTCTTTATGTAATCATTTGTTTGGCTCTGCCTACACAAATAGTTCTATAACTGAACTGGGTCTGGACTGCTACCAAGCGACAAAAACACTTTCCTGCACTCTAGCTTGCTGCTTTGTGTAGGTTTACGTTGCAGGTCATGCAGATCTGTACACATACTCTAGTATGAACCAGTGAAATGGCCTGCTGAAGTCAGTTTAGTTAACAATTTGATCAATTAACAGTTAATAGAACACATCGGTAAAGCAGAGAGATACACATGTAGTCCCAGTGATGTTAAGTGAGTCTCTTATCCACATGAACTGTTGTGTGAAATACAACACATATAAAAGGTATACAAGAAAATGGCACAACAGAGATTGTATACAGTCTAGTATACCGTTCAAGTAGACATTTTTAAGAATGTTCAGATATTATGAATGAGTATAAATACAATATTTGCAAATGTACAGTATTTACAGTAATTATATTTAAGCATAGTATTTATATAGAGTTGTCCAAATTCAAAAATATGCAGCCACTAGTGGCTTTGTGGACTGAAGTATTAATTGGAAATGTGGAAAGAGGGTGAGAGGCTGGACTAATGCATTATTTTCCAGTTTGAGTGAGTCAGAACACAGTTCTCAGAAACTGCCCAGTTGTGGGTAAGGCACTATTTCACAGGGCTCAAGCAGGGCTTTTTCTTTTTCCTGTGTATTTAGTAGAATTATAGCTATAAGCTTTAATTAAGTTCCTTATTCACTGTTTCCTGAACACATCTAAACAAGCACACAATTTATCTAAACAGTCTCTTGCACTTGAACACCATTTTAGATTGTTTTTACTGTTTATCAGAAAACAATGACTAAAATCATGACAACAGTATGTTATCTAAAGAGAGTACGCATGAACATGCAGAGAATGGCAAATTTAAGTTACTGTCAGTTAGACAAGTATGTCATTTGATTTTGGTTGTCCAAACATTTGCATAAAACTGTACAATGCCCCATCAACAAATCTGAATATTAAAAAGTGAGATTTCAAGCCTTTTTATTTTACTATTATTGGCTTATATCTCAAGAATCCAAATGATTATTATTTCATTTGGAGTTTGAGCAAATTAGTATTCAACCTGTATCAGCATCACAACCGAAAAGGCTTGAAATGTCACTTTATGTGTAATGAATATAAAATATATGACAGTTTACCTTTTCAACTTTATGAAGACAAATGAACTTTTTCACAATATTATAAATTGTGGAGTTGCTCTAGTGTATAATGCTCAGTGTATAACTGAGGAGATACAGCAGCGATCGCTGCGCCCATCTGAGAGGCCAAAAATGTCTCATTGCTTTTTATTCAAGCACATAATCCTGCAAAGATTTTTCAGCTTTCATTCTCATCCCATCCTTCCTTCCTTCCTTCCTTCCTTCCTTCCTTCCTTCCATCCATCCATCTCTCCACTCCCCTTCTCACTCTGTTTACATCCAAACTTTGTGCTTAATGTTTTACATTCAAAAACAAACCACCTACACACATTAACAAACGGGCCTCTCCGGAGCTTTTCTGCCCTGTGCTCTCCTCCAAACATTCTCTTCTCTCTCTAAAGCAGCTCAACCACATCCACTAAAGACAACAAAGCAAAATACATCTAGTGTGGGCAGGCTTATGATAAGCTTATTAACAGATCTAAGCAAATGTAATCACAGAAAGTGTAATGGAGCGCAAAGAGCACAAAGATGAACGCAGGTTTATAAAAAAGAGACTTTAATATAAGCAACAATTAAACAATGATAGAAACAGAAAGAAAAACCAAAGAAACAAACAAAAGCAGCTTTAGCCAAAGTAAAACAGAGGACCAACGAGGCCAAGAGACATAGACTAGACGAGCTATGGGTGTTGCAGCTCTAAAAAAGATTTTTCACTGTTATAGAAACATTATTATAACTACGTGAAAATAAAATTAGTTTAACAAAACTCAGCAGTAGTTTCCTGGTACTACATTCATATTTGCATAGTGATTTAAGTTTGTGTGTGTGTGTGTGTGTGTGTGTGTGTATGTAAACTACTAAAACTACATACAAACTGGGCCATAAAATGCTGAACATTTCTCACAGTTTTAAAAAATCAGGTATTTTAGTCGCTTGTGTTATGTATTATGGTGGGCACTGTTTGGAATAAGTTCAATTTTGTGGCATCTTTTCCTGCCATGTTACTTTACTGTATTATATTTTGTCAATTTCATATCACATGTACACTGTCTGCTTACTCCCCCCCCCACAAAGTAGTTTAAACAAGTTAAGTAATATAATTAACTAGATTATTTTTCCAAAAATAATTTTGCTGTAGTTCAGCTTTTTCAAGTATTTTGTAACACACTGGCATCAATCAACCAGATCTGGGTTTAAAAAAATCAATACAATAACCTCTGGAGAATGGTGAATAAGGAACTTTGAGAGTGGTCCCTCTCCCTCTCTCCTCCATAGCCTCTCGCTCCTCCTATGATTTTGTCCTGCTGTGTGCTGTTTCTGCTGTGACTAATAGAAAAAGCCTGATGGTAGACGATACACTTTGCCTTGTAATCACTGTCTTTTATACATTCTAGCCACTGGTGTTCATTTTCCCACTCCTTTCTGTATTTTTGTAATGTTTTCTTTCTTTTTGCCAGCGGACTAACATTGCCCTTGGTAGATGCCATTTTTTAAATGTTGCGTCTTTTTCAGGTGTATCTTAGCAACACAGACAGCGCTTTTCATTGGTCATGACTCACGCACACTTTCTGTGTTCTGGTCTGCTGGAACATGACAGACAGACTGAAGGAAAGCAGCAGAGTTTTCATTCATACATATCACTCTGTCCAATCTGTCAATTTCTCCCCCCTGAAGAAAAATACGGAACAAAGCACGTCCCGTATCGGTTCAAAACAGAAACTCACTTTTAGTTTACAAATACATATTCATGGGATGGCTGACAACAATAGTCCAGGCTTGGCTAATGAAGTCCTGCAAATTAGCATCTCAATGGAAGCTGGGAGAGGGAAGTCACATGAGTTCAGTGGAGCACCAGGGCTTCTGGGAAGTGTAGTTCCAGATCAGGGAGTGTGACAGAATTTCTGCAGCAAAATCAAACACTTGGACACATAGCAGTCAGAAGTTTGAATAACACCTAACTGAGTGTGTGTTTCCATAATAACACTGCTCTTAAGGCTTCTGATCAAAATCATGCTAAATTTAAAGTGGAACTTTTTATTTAAGTCCGTAATGTCCTTGGCATAATTCACTAGCTACATTTACATGCAGCTTAATAATTCATTAATAATCAAGCTAATAGCTCAATCAGAATCAATTCTGGTCATCTGTCACTGCTTCCAGAAACAAACATCTTCTCTACGATCTCACTCACTTTTTTTCTGCCTTGCATCGAGTGTCCTGGGTCGCTGGCATGTCATCTTTCCTGTAGTTCACCTCCAGTTGACCCTGTTTTTGTCACTCTGGGACATAATAAAATAATGTTTA
Organism: Crenuchus spilurus; assembly: GCA_036984385.1. Taxonomy (NCBI): domain Eukaryota; kingdom Metazoa; phylum Chordata; class Actinopteri; order Characiformes; family Crenuchidae; genus Crenuchus; species Crenuchus spilurus. Next base: position 8,617 of record BRDA01066539.1, on the reverse strand, counting down.
CCTTCAGTCTAGTTTCCCGGTCTTTTGGCAGAACTATCTTACACTCTACATGTCTGACAGTACAGCGTGTAAAATGATGGAAAACCATGTCAGGTGACTCTTCCTGAAGCTGCTTGATAGAATGTCAAGAAGATACGAAGAACAATAAACTTGAAGTTGACCTTCTTTGATTAGTAAATATGACCATCAGTCTTATTTCATAGTTATGGTATCATCACTAATAGTCAGAACATGGAAAATAATAAAAGAAAAGAAAAGTCTGTGGAGGTGTGTCCAGTCATTTAATTGCTACTGTACATGCAGCCCAAGTTACAAAAGTAAAGATAAGATAAAAGCAAAGATAAAGCCATTTTATTCCTCGGAATACTTTTAGAGGCCAATTCAGGCACATGCACACTCAGTCCACATCTGCTCTTGTGGTTGGTGTTTATTGTATGAAGGTTCAAAGCTGATGTGGTTTCTCTCTTCACTGTGTCATTTGTTGCCAGTCTCAACATGCCCTCATAGAACCAAAAGGCTGAAAAGCAGTTATCAAAGACAACTATCTCCCATATAGTCTTGCACACTCATCTGTTCTGAAAGAACAAGAAAAACAAGCAGCCAGGTTTTGCATTTTAAAGGTGCCTCTTCTTTCAAATGACTTTTTTTTCCCTCAGTCGCTAAATTAGCTTTTGTTCCTGAACACAATACTGAAGCATTGTGCTCCGTGAATAGAGTAAAATGACTTTTTATGATGCACATTGTTTAAGTGATTAAATGTCATTGTGATTAAGAGTACAATCTCTTCCACCAGTGTGATGAAATCATCTAAAACATACATCTAAAACATACATGTAAGCTCTAGTAAAACAAAATCCTGGACGTTTGTGAAATTCCGCCCGGACAGTTTTCAAAAAGTCTCAAAAAGAGGACGTCTGGTCACATTATTTACAGATAGCTGTTATGTTAGTTAACAGTTACATTAGCTAATTAGCTAGCTAACCCTTACAGACTCCTTAGGTGGCTAGCTTGTAAACTAGTGTCCATAATATTATCAAAATAAACTATTTACACATTAGATTTTATTATTTGTGGACATTTAGTTGATATCTTTGTATTGTTGTAAGTGTAACAGTATTTGATAAATTAAGCTGTATGTGCAAGTTGTTGTGCTAGCTAGTGTTAGCACCTTTTGTAAAGCTCATCACTGATTTTTTTTCTTGCTAGCTTGAGGCTTCGGTACTGAAGTGGGCAAAGAGAAACATCCCTACAACAGGTAAGAGTTTTTAAACATTTTTATACAAATTTTTCTTCACCTCCTTGCAGAGCTCACTAATAGATAATTTATTTAGAGACAGGAGAGAGAAATTCATGACTGATTTGGATGTAAGTAAAGTCATAGAAGAGTTTATAAAAGAAATGACCCCAGAACCCCCACGTACACTTAATCCACTCTGAATAAGGTTAAAGAGCACTGTTGCCAACTTCTCAGTAAGGAAATTAGCTACTGGCTGTCCTAAAAGTTGCTATATGATGTTGTTGCCTAATTTGCATAATTGGTCAGTTGTAATTGAGGCTGTAGGAATGAGGAATAACATGTTTAGAGAGACAAAAAGTGAGGAAAACACACCCTAAATATGTTTAGGACTACAAATGTACTTTATGAAAAAATGTTATGACTTCAATGATTTGCCTAGACTCACATTACATAAATCAATGTTGTCCAGTATTGTTTACTCTTAGAATATCAAATGCAATGTGATCACATGCCAGCATAACACAGTGTTCAGCCATAGCTCTATATAAATGGCAGGCAATTAAAATATGCTATGAGACAGGATGTGAATAAAGTTGTGAAAACTGAAGCTTGCTAGCTACTCCAATAGGTGTCAATGCTTTGGGATGGGGGAGGGGCTCATGAAGCACCCACTGTTAGCTGGGGACAGTAACTGCAGAATGATTGGTGCTTTCACGTGGAGTCTAGAAAAAGTCTCCAGTAACACTGGGAAAAGTTGCTAGATTTGCTTTTTTGAAAAAAAGTCGCTAGAGGGTTTTGAAAACTCACTGAGGCCTAGTCCACACGTAGCCAGGTATTTCTAAAAACTAATATCTCCCCTACATCGTTTTCAAAAATAATATCATACACACGAGATCGTTTTAAGAAAAGTTTTCATCCACATGAATCCGCATAAATACGCCGTAGAGTGTTGTCATAAAGACGCCAAGCGAATAGATGGCAGTGTAACACAAAGCTAACGCCCATGTCAGCCAATCAGAATCCTTCAAAACAGAAAAGTAAGTAACAAAAAACTTCTCCTTTGCTCTTCCACATATTGGAGAAGCTGAACTTGTAAAAATAAACACGCAAAGAGTGTTTGAATTAACATAAAAATGAAAAATTCTTTGCTGGCGTTCATCCTTCCACAGTAAGGCAGTCAATTACATTGGTCGCGCATATGACATCACAGCATCATTTGTCGCAGATTGTGATGTTCTGGACTCTAAAACGCCGTTTTTATATGTACACACGCAAACGCAAAAACAGAGTTTTTCAAAATCTCCACTTTGGTTGGAGTTTTCATAATCATTCGTTTTTGGTGGTGTAAAACTGCGTTTGCATGTGGACGAAAGGCCCAAACGCATAAAAATATATGCGTTTATTGAAATATGTGTGGACAAGGCCTAAATATAGAAAGAAAGTTGTTAAGTTGGCAACAGTGTTACAGAGCTGTCCGTATTGCCTAAAACATCTACATTAGTAACATATTCTTTTTATTCTTCTACTGTAGGGAAGAATGCTTCAGTCGAGGGGAAAAAAAACATTTTTGGTTCATATTTCATTAATGGATGGTTTTATACATTTCCATCCATTTAATTACACTGTTTAGATTCTTAAAAAATACTTAAATATTTTCCGGTGAATTAATGTTACTTGGATACATGTGACTGCTGGCAAGCAAATCTAAAATGTAAAAAGATACATTAAATAATCAAAGGATTAGTTTGAGTGTCTTTATTTTACCAACATGATTATGATTATGAGGTACAGTAATTTGGTCCCAAAAAAAGAAATAAATACAAAACCACACTCATACTGTTATGCTTGAGGGAACTAGTAATTATACACATTGTATAGACCATAGCTGATTGACAAATCATAATGAAATTGTTCACCCAGAAATCATATTTACATATTGTTCCACTTACCCTAGTGATTGATAAGCCAAGGCAGGAAATTTGACTTTTTTAGCTTAGAACTTGAGACTAAACACATCAGCTTTGTCTGTGAGTCCTCCGTTAAGATCTGGATGTGGATTGAGAGAACATTTGGTGACATATTTTGATGAAAGCAAAATTTGGACTCCAAACATGTCTATGAAAACATCTGAGGAAAGTGGGAAATTGTGTGAATATGATTTACAAAACATTCCTTAGTTTGCCACTTGAAGAACTGTAAATCTTTTTCTTGCAGGCATGCTCATGCATCTTCAAAACATGAATTGATATCTGAGGAGCTGAAAATGTGAAATGTGGGGATGTCATAACTTGCTTCTTTAGAGCTCAATGAGTGAGTTTGGCTCTCAGCTTTTGTTGTGGAGTAACAATAAGACAGGAAGGAGCTAAAGGACAAAAAGAGACTAGATCTCACAGACAATAAGAAAAGACACACCACTTCCCCTGAGTCGCTATGGACATTTGATATGGCTCAAACCAGCTCTGCACAGGAAGTGTGTACAGTGTGCATTTGTGTGTATGCATGAGCAGGACACCTTTCAGCTGGACAAAACAACTGATCATATGTCCCTTTTTTAATCATACCCTTGTCCTTGTTTGAGCTCCCAGCCCTTATATAACACCTCAGTCGTATTTCAGACCACAAACAATTCAGACTGCAGCACTTTACTTACTGCATTATAAATGGAGATGTTTAACACTTTACTACATGTAGGGCTGTATAGAGGTGTTATTGGGCTCTAAGGGGCCTCTTTTCCTGTCCATTGATCAGTTACTTTATAGTGGATTTGACTTGCAGAGGACATAGACTTGTATCATTAGATTAGATTAGATTAGATTAAACTTTTTGCCAATGTGACTGAACACAATGGAATTTGACTTCCACATTTAACCTGTCCATGCAATGAAACACACACACTAGTGAACATAGTAGGCTGTGAGAACATGTGCCCGAAGTGGTGGGCAGCCCTATCCATGGTGCCTGGGATGCAGTTGGGGGTTAGGTGCCTTGCTCAACTTCAACCTTCCAGTCACAAGTCCAGATCCCAACTACCAGGCCACAGCTACCCCCAGAATTCAATCACCTAAAGTTTCAGGGGTAAGAATCCAAAGATGCAGGGAATTGAACCTCACATGCAAAGCATGCACTCTACCACTGAGATAAATCACCTGTCAAATTATCATCATTACCCTTATATTATAAATATTATTATTACAGACATAACTTGATAAGTATTGTAACATTTAATTTAAAACTATAAACACCACAAGACTATTTATGGTCATAAGACATAAAATATACAAATCTTTAATTCATGAATGAATGAATGAATGTTACACTTATATAACGCCTTTCTCAAACCACACACACCGATGAGAAGCGGCTGCGCACAACATACTCTTAACTGGAAGCGACCGTCCACCTGGAGGACTGCATCGAGCACTAGGGGGATAACCCAGGACAGAGTGCCAACCATATCTGGGCAAATATACATACATACATACACACATACATATATACATACTGTCAAACTTTGCTCCCAGGTGAGGATATTTGTGTCCCCAAAAGAGTGTGGGAATTATTCTCTTGACCAAAATGATGGCAAAACCATAGTAGCACTTTAGTGCAAAGGTGTTTAATATAATAAGAACAAACAAAAGCTATTTACAAACAAAATAAATGTAAGGAATCCAAATTATCCTTTAAGGTCAGAGTTTGACATTCTGTAATTTTACTGCCTTCATCACAGTTCAGTCCATCTGATACTTTCTCTGTCTCCTTCCAACTAGAAATAAGCCCCTTAAATAGGCCAACACTGACCTATTCCCCATTAGATTAAACCAATCATTCTTCCTCTAGGGGAGTACAAGACAACAAAATAACAGTGTACAACTAATACATTCTTACTGAATCCTAGGCCCAACATAAGTCATAACACCATCACAAGAATGTTACCATAAGAAAAGAAAAATGATTAATCTGTATGAACCCCTCCAAGAATCCCCCCTAAAATAGTATGTTCCAACTTGGGCCTACTGAGCATGACTCTACAAAATAAAACATTTACATTTACAGCATTTAGCAGACACTCTTATGCAGAGCGATGTAAAACAGTGCTTTGTTCTCATAAGAGAATGATCTCTGCTAGTAGAGACAGGTTAGAGTCCAAGCAACTCTTCAGTTCAGACACTGTTAGAACAGCCATTACTAATACCTTAGAAGGAAGGAAGGATACACAGTTATCCACAATATGAGCATAACCATGCATTACAACAAGAGATTTAAACTAGTACTGACTAGTGCTCCATAAAGACTTGGGTCTTCAGTCTGCGTTTGAAGTCAGTGAGGGACTCTGCTGTCCGAATAGCCAGGGGGAGTTCATTCCACCACTTTGGTGCAAGGACAGAGAAGAGTCTTGATGTTAGTTTCTCCCGTGTCTTGAAAGATGGTGGGTCAAGCTGAGCTGTACTGGAAGCTCTAAGGGATCGAGGTGCAACTTGAGACTTGGCCATTGCATTTAGATACAGAGGGGATAGTCCATTTCTTGCTTTGTAGGCGAGCATCAGGGTTTTGAATAGTTACAGGAAGCCAGTGAAGTGAATGCAGCAGAGGAGTGACGTGAGAGAACTTGGGTTGATTGAAGACCAGTCGAGCAGCTGCATTTTGGATCAACTGCAGGGGTCTGGTGGCTCTTAGAGGAAGACCAGCCAGGAGTGAGTTGTAGTAGTCAAGTCTTGAGATGACAAGAGACTGGACAAGCACCTGGGTAGCGTCCTGGGTCAGAAAGGGTCGGATCCGTCGAATGTTGAAGAGGAGGAACCTGCATGACCGCGCCACATTTGTGATGTGAGTAGAAAATGATAGCTGGTCGTCAAGAATCACCCCAAGGCTTCTTGCTTTTTGAGATGGCACTACGATGGAGTTCTCAAACAGGACAGGAAGTTCAAGATGCAGACCAGTAATTCCAGGAATGAATAGAAGCTCAGTCTTACTAGGGTTGAGCTTCAGGTGGTGGGTTGTCATCCAAGTGGAGATATCTTTCAAACATGAAGAAATGTGGCTGGATACCTGAGTGTCAGAAGGAGGGAAGGAAAGCATCAGTTGAGTGTCATTGGCATAACAGTGGTACAAGAATCCATGAGAAGAAATTACTTCACCAAGAGAATGAGTGTAAAGTGAGAAAAGAAGAGGACCCTGTACTGAGCCTTGCGGGACACCAGTGGAGAGCCTGCATGGAGCAGATGTGGACCCACTCCATATTACCTGGTAGGATCAACCCTCTAAATAAGATCTGAACCACTTCAATGCAGAGCTAGTGATCCGAAGGTTAGAGAGTGTTGACAGAAGGATCTCGTGGTTGACCATGTCAAAGGCTGCAGAGAGGTCAAGTAGGATAAGAACCGACAACAGTCCAGCAGATCTAGCTGTCTTGACCTTTTCAGTCACAGCTATCAGGGCCGTTTCAGTAGAGTGTGCAGGTTTGAAGGCAGACTGGTATGGGTCCTGGAGTTGGTTCTGGAAGAGAAAGACAGATAGCTGGTTATAGACAGCACGTTCAGGAATTTTTGAGAGAAATGACAGGAGTGATATCGGTCTGTAGTTGCTGACATTGAAGCTATTCAATTAAGGTTTCTTCAGGATGGGAACCAGCCTAGCAGTCTTGAATACCAATGGAACATGACCTGGTGACAGAGAACTGTTCATGATAGAGGAAATGAAAGGTAGTAGGTCTGAAGAGATGGACAGGAGGTGTGTGGATGGTATGGGATCCAGTGTGCAAGTTGTTGGGTTGCTGGATTTTAACAGTTGTAGCACATCCTCTGTGGACAGAGAAGAGAAAGAGGTGAACAAGTTAGTATGATGGAAAGAATTTATGGAGATAGTGAAAACGGAGAAGGACTTGCGAATCTTATCAATCTTCTCCTCAAAGAAGGTGACAAAATCTTTGCAAGTAAGGGAGGAGGGTTGTGGGGGAGGTGGAGGGTTGACAAGAGAAGATGTGATGTTGAGAGGGAGCTTGAAAAGTAGAGATTGATACTGGTGGAGATCTGAGTCCAAACTTTCCTCAGTTCTTTCCGGTTGCTGCGCAGGATATCAGTCAACCAGGGAGCAGGTGGAGCAGATCTTGTAGATCTGGGGGACAGAGGACAAAGAAGGTCAATTGCAGAAGAAAGTGGGGGAGAGAAAAGTGTCAGTGGCAGTGTCAAGTGAGAGAGAGGAAAAGGAGTCAGGATTAGGGAGGGTAGACAGGATGGTTGAAGCGAGAGATGAGGAAAAAAGAGTGTGTAGGTTGGGATGGGAGAAGGAAGGACAAGGAGAGCTGCGAACAAGAAGAGTGGGGAGAGAGAAAGTGAAAAATAGAAGGTGATGGTCAGAGCAGTGAAGAGGGGTTACTGTGGTTTCCAGGGCTGGAGTAGGTCTGGTGAAGATCAGGTCCAAGGTGTTGCCAGCTCTGTGGGTGAGTGGAGTTTGGTTGAGGATGAGATCTTGGCAACTAAAATGTGATTTCCCCCATTTGTCATCCAGGAAGTAAAAATGGGGCTAATGTGAGTACTGAAGGTTTGATTGGCTGCTAGTAGTTAATATGTAAAGTCCAGTATCATATTTTTTTTATGGTGAGATGTGTTCTTTGTTCCAGGCTGACAAATGACTGAGAAAGTTAATATGTACTGGTAAACTACAGCAGGGACAGAACAGGACTGAGATCTACTTTGTGGTCTATCATACATACAGAAACTAGTATATACTAGTATAAACTAGGAGACAGTACTGATCTCCAACTGTGTTGAATCATACCACTTCATAATATACAGACTACTTCATTATTTTGTTTGACACACACTGCAATAAATCATAATCTGATAATATTGACACTTTCACTATGCAAAACTGTTGACATTCCTAGTTTTATATATATATATATATATATAAATTAACCTACCTTATACCATTCAGTAGTACCTGCTCTCAGGTAAACATTACAAATCTCTCTTTTATGCTTATTTTAATAGATATACTTTTATTCATATTCTCTCTATTCTATTCCATCTTATGTCTATTCTTATTTTTGTCTAATATTTTTAGGTTAGTGTACAAGTATATATCTTGCTACTGTCACGCTTCAGTTTCTTTCAGGATCAAGAAAGTTAATTTATCCATCTACTGTACAAACCGGATTCCAAAAAAGTTGGGACACTAAACAAATTGTGAATAAAAACTGAATGCAATGATGTGGAGATGGCAAATGTCAATATTTTATTCGAAATAGAACATAGATGGCAGATCAAAGGTTTAATCTGAGTAAATCTAACATTTTAAAGGAGAAATATGTTGATTCAAAATTTCACAGTGTCTACAAATCCCAAAAAAGTTGGGACATGTAGCAATAAGTGGCTGGAAAAA
>BRDA01066538.1:2369-21538 GCA_036984385.1 Crenuchus spilurus | reverse complement strand
TGTGTGTGTGTGTGTGTGAGAGAGAGAGAGAGAGAGAGAGACAGAAAGAGAGAGAGGATGTGTGTGTCTGTGTCTGTGTGTGTGTGTGTGTGTGTGAGACAGAGAGAGAGAGAGAGGTTGTGTGTGTGTGTGTGTGTGTGTGTGAGAGAGAGAGAGAGAGAGATTGTGTGTGTGAGAGAGAGAGAGAGAGAGAGATTGTGTGTGTGTGTGTGAGGGAGACAGAGAGAGAGAGAAAGAGAGAGAGGTTATTTCATAAGCAGGTCCTTCTAAACATCCATACCATCATTAAATGAGTCAGGGGGCGTGGCCGTGAGTAAGAACTCTTAGCCAGTCAGAGCAGAGTGGGCGGGGTTTAGGGCAGTGAGGGTAGGTGGAGGTTGGTGGGGGGGTTAATATTAAAGCTGAGCTCAGAGAGAGTCTGCATCACTAATAAAAGAAAAGGATTCTAAGGGAGCATAAACGACAGGAGCAGAGAAAAGGGAGAGAAGAGAGGAGAGGAGATTAGACACAAGAGGAAAACGCTGCTCAGATCGGACTCGGACTGATGAGCGCGCGCAGCGCTTCCTGCACGGGAATACTTTAGCACGCGCGCGCACGAGCGCACCGGACCCCCGGAACGTGCACGCGCCTGATTCCTGACTTTGTTTTGTTCTGTTTTGTTTTTTGTTTTTGCATCTGATGATCATTCTTTGCTGTGCGGAGGTCCTAGTTTTTCTGCTCGTATTTAAAGTTAGAGAATGAAGACTGCAAAAGTCAGACATTCACATGAGACCTAGTGAGACTTAGTGAGATGTGAGCTGAGATAGTGACAGTGTTGTGATATGTACTCTGCTTTATCTGTGTTGTGTGTTTTGCTCCAATAAGACAAGACTTGCATTTAGTCTTAGTCCATACATCAGTTACATTTCACCCATCAGAATCCAGTTTTATGGACAAAATTGCTCCAAGCCAGAGTGTTTAAGCAAACAGAGCTGATCCATATCAGGGAGTATTTTTAGGCAAGCAGAGGAAGAGCATGGACTTACAGGGAGGAGAGGAGAGGGAGGAAGGAGCTCAGTTTGCAGGATATTTCAGTGTAATGAAGGATCTGGACAGTTGAGCTTGAGTCGATTAGATTTAGCCAGTTGTTGTGGGTAGACTAGACTTGATTCGACAGCATCGGAAAATAGTTGAGTTCAGAATCACCAGACAGATTGAGTCCACTCTCTTTTTTTGTGACGGAGCAGAACAGTCGCAGTCATGTGCTCTGTGGAAGAGGATCTGTCCAACACTAATGGCAGCAGCGTCGGAGCCCTGTCTCTGGTCAATCAGAGCAAACTCCCTCCATATTCACCCGAAGCGACTGCGGCCTTCGCAACAGCCATCACACTCATGATCCTCTTCACCATCGTTGGGAACATCTTGGTCATCATTGCTGTGCTGACCAGCCGGTCCTTGAGGGGCCCCCAGAATCTCTTCCTGGTCTCCCTGGCAGCAGCAGACATCCTGGTGGCCACATTGATCATCCCGTTCTCTCTAGCCAATGAACTAATGGGCTACTGGTACTTTCGTTCAGTGTGGTGCGAGATCTACCTGGCACTGGATGTCTTGTTTTGCACATCCTCCATTGTGCATCTATGCGCCATCAGTTTGGACCGCTACATGTCCATCTCCCGGGCCGTGACATACGGCGCCCAGAGGACTCCACGTCGCATCAAGTGCGCCATCTTGATTGTTTGGCTGATTTCAGCAGTCATCTCTTTTCCTCCACTCCTGTCCATGAACAAGAAAAAAGCCTCTGCAGGGTGCCCACAATGTGAGCTGAACGATGAAAGCTGGTATATTCTATATTCTAGCATTGGCTCATTTTTTGCTCCCTGCGTGATCATGATCCTGGTCTACATGCGGATTTATCAAATCGCCAAGCAGCGTACAAGGTGCCCTCCAGGTGAGCCGAGGAAGGAAATCCCTGCCAGTGCTGCCACTCCTCAGCACAAGCCCAAGGTTCTACAGAATGGCAGAGGAGATGGTGCAAGCACCCCCTGCACCCCTCAGAAAAACCCATCTATGCCTCGTCCTCCCACTCTCGCTGTGCCTCATGTAGAGTCCTCAAACATGGGCAAGCAGCAGCCTACAACTCCAACCACTAACAACCTTCTGCCTCCTCCTTCACCATGTACAGCCCTAACCCCCACCACCCCTTCTTCCCCACTGGGACCATCCCCGTCCCTTTCACCCTCCATCTCCTCCATCCAGAAGCAAGAACCAGCATCCAATAAACCCAACGGGTGGAAGAAGGGGAAAAAAACTGACAAGAAGCCAGACAACAACAACGGGGAAAGCTCAACCTCTGACTCTGACACAGAGCAAGGAGGGATGGGCCCAGAATTGCCCATGACGCCCAGCACAGAGCCCAATGCTGGGATCCACTCACCAGCCACCATCCAGAAGTACAGAGACATGGTTGCCACCGCAAAAGGCACAAGGCTGGCTTCTCAAAAGTCCAAACAGGAAGGGACGCCCAACTCCGCTCGGCGAAAGGCCATGGTGAACCGAGAGAAGCGCTTCACCTTTGTGCTGGCGGTGGTCATTGGCGTTTTCGTCGTTTGTTGGTTCCCTTTCTTCTTCTCATACAGCCTACAGGCCGTGTGCCCAATATCCTGCGCCCTCCCTGAGCCCCTCTTTAAATTCTTTTTTTGGATTGGCTACTGCAACAGCTGCCTCAACCCTGTTATCTACACTATCTTCAACAAGGACTTCCGCAGAGCCTTCAAGAAGATACTCTGCAAAAGCACCAAGGGCACATTCTTTTGACTGACCGCTTGCTACCATAAAGTGATCTATGGAGGTACGAAAACTATGTACTGTACAATTTTCAAAAAGCACAATAATGTCATTGTAACTGTGTAAATAAGGGACTTTCTGTACAGCCCTGCCAATCAAGGAAGCATGCAACAATGAAGCACATTATAATGTGTGTCAAGTGACTACAACATGCCATTTTTATCTGGGTAAATTGCTTAGACTGTGGACTTCTGCAAGTTTACTGCGTACATACATACAAACTACATACCAGGACTCATTCAACAGACGCACAGCAGATAGAGTGAGAGAGAGAGTGTCTCAGCAGGACTGTAAAAGACAGAAATGTCCTGTTTTATAGAGGTTATTGTGCACCTGTGAGGTTAACAAAGTAAAGGGAACACAATGTAATAGTGGTTTCCCGTTTTTCGCCTTTCTAAGAATACTTGCCCTCAGGGATAGCACAAGCATGAGGTTCTGTAGAGATTTCAAGTCAACCAGAGTCTTATTTTATCCCTACAGAATTCACATACGCACACATGCAACATCACAGAGACACAGTTTTACATGGATTCTCCTCCCTGATTTCTACCGAGCTTTACTTCTACTAAGAGGACAAAGAGAAATGCCCTTGTGGAGCACCTCGCCAAGGGCTGTTTTTGTAGAATGAACTGATGTTGGATTCACTGCAGGAACTTAAAAGCTGGCTGCTTGCAGATGGCACTTTGGGGGTAGTGGAGGTGCCCCTGCCATGCCCCATTCCCAATGCAAGCATGCTCAACGGACTGAGGAGAGCTTCAGTGCTTCCCTCCAGAAGGTTATCTGACTGATGCTTAGCAGGCTTACTAATGTAAAGAACGTGGATGGCCATGAGGTAGATAAGGAACATTAACATGTTTATCATGGACACAGCTTATGTGGCTGAGGAGAATCTATGTGCACTTACATTGACCCATAACACTGACCTGAAAGTAGAGTCATAGATACCCTTCCTGATATCTGGAATTGTCCTTTTTGTTGTTTTGCTCACGTTCCTCTACCAGAACTGGGGATTTCTGCCATAAACTGAACTCTCGCACCCTCTGTTCAGCAGGGTGATACTTTGGGACTAAGGGCTGATGGCAATGACACTTCCTATTTCGTTCTCTGGTCGCTGTCACTTGATGAATGAGGTTGTGCGTGCACGTGCAAGTGGAAGAAGCTGAGAGAGTGTTGTGTGCGACTGACTCATGCGTGAATGTGGATGTGTGCTGCGGATGACAGTGTGTGCGTATGAGATATTTGTTTTGTTTTCTGCAAATCTTTTGGCCTGCGCAGTATTGAGATCCATCACTTCCCCCTTCCTAAAACCACTCTTTGCATTCCATTGGCAGTAAACGGACAATATACGTTTCAAACGGTCGGCATGCCTTCTCTGCCAGCTCGTGCCAATGCCTTCAAATCAAATTCCTTCTTTTTGTGCCAATGCTGTTACATGTTTGGCTGCTAAACCGTGTCTTCTTATTCAAATGATACATAAAGAGAAAAAAAGAGTGGCCAAAATGTTTTATTTTTGTTGTTGTTGTTGTTCATCCCAAAGCAACTGTGTGATTACAGTTCAGGTCAAATCTTTGGAGATTAAAGGTTAGGAATGAAATGTTAAGTTGAGAGCTGTGAACAGTTAGTGTATTATTTATTTATTCACTGTTTTCTGATTTCGCCCATATTTATTAATGCAAGTTTCTTAATGCATTATTTGTTTTCTATGTAAGTTGATGCTGGGGGGTGGGGTGGAGGTGGGGTTGCAATCCAAAAAATACACTATATGTCCAAATGTTTGTGGACACCACTTCTAATGAATACATTCATCTGCTTTAAGTTGACACTGCTGTTTAAATGCACACACAGCTTGTCTAGTCCCTGTAGGGAAGTACTGCCAATAGAATAGAACTAAACATGAACCTATTGGCACCATGCCAGGTGTGGGTTAGATGGATATAAAGCCTCCCAACATTGGGCTGTGGAGCAGTGGAATTTTGTTCTCTGCTCCATCCAATACTTTTGAGATAAGTTGGGGATGAGGTCATGGTGGTGATCATCCTGACTTCACTAACTGCTTTTGTGGCTGAATACAATCAGATCCTCGCAGCAATTCTCTAGACTTCTCTAGACAGCAGGATAAACCCTTTTAATACCCTTGATTTCAAAGGAAACAATGAACAAGTGGGTGTCCCAGTACATTTGTCCATATAGTGTACATGTTTAAAAATGCTATGTAAAAAAAATGCATAACTACTTACAATGGCTATAACTGGTATATACATCATTTTATGAGTCTTAATCAGATGCATTTGGTTTGTTGGGATCTTTACACTCTCCAAAGCTTTGCGCTACTTCATGATCCAGATCAGTTCAGTGTAGTCTGGATTGCTTTTCTCCACTATTTGAAAAATAAAGCAAATGAAATATATGTGCCATTCAAATCATTGACGATTCATTGAGTGTATGTGGGAATATATGAAGAATAATGTCCATCCTGCAGCCGCTATGGATCCTTCCCTTTATGATTATGTTTAGGAAGATGGCCGTGACATCATGAGCCCAGGGGAGATCCTATCTTCCAGTGCTTTAGAAGAAACCTGAAGAGAATAGAGGCTGTAGAAAATGCTTTTCCAAAGCTAGAATCAATTTGTCAGCGAATCTTTGTTGCGGAAGCCATCTACTGTCCTGCCTTCAAGCTGTTCCGACTGTGGGCGATTGTATGTGGGATCCTCACATATGCTCTAACGCTGCAATTTTGCAGCAATAACAGGCCTAATTTCCATATTCATTTCCGTGGTGCGTTCGCATCATCCCGTGTTATAAAAGCCAGACGGATGTCAGAATGTGGCACTTGTGTGGAATAAAATATCTGTATTCAGTATCTGTGCTGGAAAGAGTGAGCGGATGTTTTAGAATGCAAATCAGCAGCAGAGGCTCAAATTCAAAACCTTTAGGTCTAATACTTCCCAAAACAGTTTTTGTTCATAATTATTAATGTATACCAATTTATATATATTCAGTTCCACATCACCTGATGCAAGAAGACTGGACTAATGTTGCATCTGTATTCATTTCAAACAGGGCTTGAAAGAGTGAACGCTGTCTTGTTTTGAATATAAAATGTGTGTTTATGTACATGGAGGTCATTATGTTCATATGGTTGAATATGGTGTTGGGGTGATAATCTATTAGAAATTGCAGTAACATTTTATGCTGAGTGTTTCTTTGATGGTCCAATACCTTCTTTCATCTCAGCATCATATCAGTGAAATAGCAGCAGTGCAGCAATTGAAAATGTTCAAGTGTTGATATATCACTTACATCATGTGGATTCTAATCCTAATCTCAATCCAAAACCTAATCCTAACCCTCACTCTGGACCTTATCCTAATTTTAATAATAATCACAACCTAAAACCATATCTTAACCCTCACTGTGACCCTAATCTTAACCTTAATCCCAACCCAAACCTTAATCCTTATCTTAATTATAATCACAACACAAAATCTAATCCTAACCCTCACCCATGACCTAATCTTAACCTTAACCATAACCAAAATCCAAAACCTAATCTTAACCTTAACCATTATCACAACCCAAACCTAATCCTAACCCTCAACTTGAACCTAATCCTAACCTTAACCAGAATCACAACCCAAACCTAATCCTAACCTTAACCAGAATCAAAACCCAAAACCTAATCTTAACCCTCAATGTGCACTTAATCTTAATCTTAATCCCAACTGAAGCCATAATATTAACCTTAATCCCAACCCCAAAACTAATCTGAGATTTAATTTCAGTCCTTAAGTGCAGGAGGTGGAGGATGTTGAGATGATGTGTATTAATGTTCAGGATCTTCTCAGGTGAACTTATGAGCTCAGACTCTCTTAATAAAAAGACAAACAGCTGAATGATCAACCAACTTTATTCTGAAACATCTGCTGAATCAGCTCAGAAGCTTCAGTGCTGTCACTGAAATATTGAGATGTTTTGTTTTTAAAGTGCCACTCAGAATAAAGTGTGACTGACAGGACTAATTCTCTGCTGTTGTTATACTCACTACTGACTGGAATCTAATTACAAATTACTTTACTTATTTGTGCAAACATACTTGTGCATCTCTGAAAACTAGAATAGATGGAAAAGTTAATTTGGGTTAAAAGGGCAGGAATGTACAACAGAGTTGCAAGGCACTACTGTAAAGCTCCTAATTTTTTGAGCCCTTGTGATTTGGATGTATACTGATACTGTATGAACACCCAGACAAAATTAGACAAAAATAGATGTGTAAAGTTTGGCTTTCAGTGCTGCACTCAGTTATAATCCACATCAGGCCATAATCCATCATAAGCAGGACACAACTACAACAAAAAAAAAACAAAAAACAAAGAGGAAATGCACAAAATGTCTGTTTTAACACATTATATACAATTAATCATGTTCTTTTAGAGACAGACGAGTAACACAAGTACCTGTAAGTAACTGTAATGTGTTGACAAGCATTTAACAGATTAGTTAATTACAGAGAAAAGTAATCACATTACTGTAACACGGAAAAGTAGTTTTCACATCTTTTAAACAGTGTAAATGTTCCCTTAAAGATCATTCATGGCTCTTAAGGTCCAGTAGTGTATCTTAAAGATCTGTCATGGTTCTTAAACTCCAGTTGTGTATCTTAAAGGTATTGCACACTATTTAAGGTTAAAAGTTTGCTTAACAAAAGTCTATACACTTGAATGTAAAAACAGTCTTTTCTCTGCCTCTGATTGATGTTTTGAACCCATAGATCATTCCAATCACCTGGGAAATCTCCATTTTTTTTACAACCCAGTGTTGGCAGATAGAGTCTGGTACCATTAGCCTTCACTCTGGAGTTATAGACAGGGGTTGTTTAGGGAAACATGGTTGAAAAAGATCAATTTTATATTCTGCTTAGCGATAAAGGTCCTAACTCCAGCACGCCTCTTGATGTGAGGTACAAACGTTTCATTGACCTTTCATTTGGATTTGGAGAGCACTTCTAAAAACGAGAAAAAGGTGCTGTGAAAACCAATTGACAATAAACAGTGTGAATGTGGCCTTCATGTGCACTTTTACTTCTGTAAACACAGAGCCGAGCCAAACAGCTCTGAACTTAAGCCGGGGTTGAGGCGAGGGGGCCGGGGAGAGTTTGGCTTCGGTAATTGCGTGAAGCATTCTGTTTAATTATTGATGAACTCTCTTCACGAAGCGAGTAAACAATTCTGTGTGAATACCCAGCCTAACGTTTTCTTTAAAATGTCTGCCCGGGGGTCAAGCTGCTGCATTGTTACAGAGTTAAACGCTTAATTGCTAAGATGTGACCTGCCAAGAAATCAGATTCAAGACTTTTACTTATAAATATGGACAGGAAGAAACAACCCACAGTCGCTCAGCCTGGCGCTTCCAAAATAGCTTATTCTCTTTAATTCTGAATAAAACTTTCATTGAGTTCCAGTGAAGATTGGAGGATGTAGACTGGGGGAAGATGACAGAAAGTATAACATTTCGGCACGCTCTTCTAGTCTGTCTTTGTAGAAAGCGAAATAAGTCTCCTGTGTGGAGCCTTAGAGAGAATGGGGCCAGCAGAGGAGAGGCTGAAGACTCTTAGAGGAACAGACTGGTGCAGAGTTAGAATAGAAAAGAGATGAAGAGAAACAGAAGTGCAGGAACATGTGAAAGGATAAAGATAAAGACTGATTATACTTCTGCTCCCTGTATACTTTGTATGCGGTCTATGCTAAATATGAAGATCTAATGTAGTGAAAACCCCTCATCTTTAACACATCAAAGAAATCAGAATACGAGAAAACGTTCATTTTTATTCATCATTTCATTCAAAAGGTCAACTATCATATATTTTAGATTTATTACACATAAAGTGACATATTTCAATTTTTAATGTAATGTGTTTAATCCAAAGTCAACACAGCATCTACCAGGAGATTTTAGAGCACTTCATGCTTCCATCTGCTCACAAGCTTTATGGAGATGCCCAGTAGCTGCCCACAGTGCCAAGACTACGATTGATCATCATATTACTGTGACTGATTGCAACTCATGAGCTATAAGTCATACTGATCAACATTAAAACAAAACAAGTCTTGAAGTAGGTAATTTTATGTGTAATGAATATAAAATATATGACAGGTTAACCTATTGCAATAAATGATGAACAAAAATGAACTTTTCAGCATATTCTATTGTTTTGATCTATGACTGTAGATGTGTTTACATACACTTACACTCTTTAAAAAAAGACAGTTCTTCAATGGTTCTTTAGCAAAGCAATGGTAACCATGGTATTTGCATGCTTGAATGGTTATTTGCATGTGAAGCTTCTTCACTGTGGAGAATTTATTGTATACAGTCCTTTGAAGAACCTTTTTTTTACAAAATGATTCTATATATAGCACTAAAAAGTTCTTGCAAGCTGTTTTTCTGTTCAAAATGTTATTTCTAATTACACGTCAAAATAAAGGTTCCTTGGCTGGGACATATAATAATAATAATAATAATAATAATAATAATAATATATTTTATTTATAGGCGCCTATATAAAATAAAGCATAAATAAGTTAAAAACACAGTATGAAAATAATATTTGTAAATGCAATAAAAACAGCCAATGGAGATGAGATCAAGTCAAATAAGCTAATCTGAACAGATGGGTTTTTAATTTAGATTTGAAGAGTGAAATTTAATCAGTGTTGTGAAGATCTGGTGGGAGTGAATTCCATAGCTGAGGAGCAGAGCAGCTAAAAGCTCTGCTCCCCATGGTAACTAGATGGGCAGGGGGGACAGTTAAGTGGAGGAAGACGATCTAAGAGTGCGGATGGGTGTGGAAATGTGAAGAAGATCTGAAAGATATAGAGGTGCAAGATTATGAATAGCTTTGAATGTTAATAGAAGTATTTTGTAATTGATGCGTTGAGTGATGGGGAGCCAATGTAATTGCTGTAGGGTGGGAGTGATATGATGAATAGAAGAGGTGCATGTTATAATATGAGCAGCTGAGTTTTGTACCAGTTGAAGTTTATTAAGTTTTTTGAGGAAGACCAAACAACAAAGAATTGCAGTAATCTAAACTTGAGGTAACTAAACTATGTACAAGGATGGAAGTTGAGTGTGAGGTAAGGGAAGAACAAAGGCGGTTGATGTTACGGAGATGGAAATACGCAAATCTGGTAATATTATTAATATATGAGGTGAAGGAAAGAGTGCTATCAAGGATGACACCCAAACTCTTTACTTGAGTGGAAGGAGAGATGACAGAGTTTTCTATAGGGATCGAGAATTTAGAGAATTTATTAGAAGTGGATTTTGTGCCAATTAAGATTAATTCTGTTTTATCACTATTTAATTTGAGAAAATTTGAGGTGAACCATGATTTTATTTCAGAAAGGCGAGGGAAATGAGAGTGCTGAGTTAGGTTTGGTAGAAAGATAGAGCTGGGTGTCATCGCCATAACAGTGGAAGTGAATATGATGTTTGCGGAATATGTAACCAAGGGGAAAAGGGTAAATGATAAAAAGGAGAGGCCCCAGGACAGAGCCCTGGGGTACACCAGTGGTTACAGGGACTGTGTTGGAGGTGAATGACTTTAACTGAATAAACTGAGAACGGCCAGAGAGATATGAGCGAAACCAGTTCAGGGGTGTGCCAGTGATGCCAAAAGATGCAAGTCTATCTAGGAGAATGGAATGTGAAATTGTATCAAAGGCCGCACTCAGGTCAAGCAGTAGCAGAATGAAAACCAAACAGTAGCAGCAAGAAGAAGGTCATTAGTGATTTTAAGGAGAGCTGTTTTGGTACTTTGAAGGGGATGAAAGCCAGACTGGAACTGTTCATATAAATGATTACAGGAAAAATGAGTATGAAGTTGGGCAGAATTTTAGAGATGAAAGGGAGATTAGAAATAGGGCGAACATTTTTGAGGTTATTAGGATCTAAACCAGGTTTCTTAAGTATCGGAGTCACAGCTGCTGTTTTGAGAAGAGCTGGAACTTTTCCAGTGGTAAGGGAACAGTGAATAATATTGGTGATAAGGGGTGAAAGAGAGGGGAGGGTCTTTTTACAAGAATAGTAGGAAGGGGGTCTAATTGATAGGTTGAAGGTTTAGATTTTTGGATTTTAGTTGGGAAATTTCATTAACTGAGGGTAAAATGAATGTTGAAAATAAGAGGGTGGGAAAAGATAGGACTGGAGCAGGTAAAATTGGAGTTGAGGTGGATAAGAGCTGCTGATAAATTTGTTAAATTTTTGAAGTGAAAAATTAAGCCATAGTGTTACAAAATTCAGAAGAGTATAGATGTGGTGGAAGTGAGTCTAAGGGTTTTGTGGAATTTCTAAGTAAAGAAAAAAGAGCCTTTGGGTTATCTTTGTTTGAATTAATTAGTTCAGAATAGTATGCGGATTTAGCCTTAGTGATGAAGTCTTTTTAATTAAGTAAGTGATTTGTATACAGCTCATAATGGATGATAAGTCCAGTTTTCTTGTAAAGTCTTTCAAGTTGTCGTCCTTTAGCTTTTAACTGTCTCAGAGTGGGAGTAAACCAGGGTGCAGTGAGAGTGAAAGACACTGATCGAGATTTGAGAGGAGCCAGATTGTTGAGAATATTTTGAAGACAGTTGTTATAGTGTGAAAGCAGTTCATCAGGGGAAGAGAAGTGATGATCATTAGACAGACTGTTGATACTGGAAGAGAGGTCAACCAAACTGATATCCTTACTTTTGCGGTAGGTTAGTGTGCGCTGTGGATTTACATTGGAAAGCATGAGATTAACATTAAATGATAACAGCATATGATCAGAGTAGGAAAGGAAGTCAGCTTGACAATCCATAGGTGTGACACCTGAGCAACAAATTAAATCTAATATATGCCCTTTAGTATGTGTAGGAAAATCAATATATTGTTGTAGAGCAAAGCTGTCCAAACAGGAGATGAAATTTTTGGTAGGAGTAAATTTTTGTAAAATATTTAATTTAATAAAAAAGTTAATTTTTGGTAAATTATTGACATTATATGGTTAATTTATAGTATTGCTCAGTCTGCTGTTGTGTTGTGTAGCATCACGATCCTGGAGGAACATTGTTTTGTTTCTCTGAATACAGCTTTGCTGAAATTACAGTAAATTCTCACTTGAGTGTCTTTTAGTTATACTCTAATTAATCGGGCCATTTTTTAATTTTTAATTTTTATTCATTTTTTATTTTTATGGACAATCCGTATCACCATTTACAGGCACATCTGCAGGCAGCCTTATCAGTATAGCTAATTTATAACAATAAAGCTCCCTCTAGTATCAAATTCACCATTGTACAAGCAGATGAAGACACAATTGACAAACCTCCATTTTGTATATTATTTTCTATATCAGAACATTATGACCACCCACCTAGTAGTGGTAACAACCCTTGGCTCAGAGTGTTCGCTCAGTGGTAATCCCTGACCCTTTCCTCATTGCTCCTGTGTTTATTATAGAGGTTAAGTGGTCCACTGTGGCACATCAATTGCTCTGTACCACTCATTGGAATCATGGCATCAACAGTGCCACTGTTATGCCGATGAGAGGCACTCAATGTACAATAAGTCCATTCTCAGTACACCTTCATAACAGTGGCTTCCACAAAGTTAATGGTTTCTGAGATGCTGCCACCACCATGCTTCACACTATTATCATGCCCTTTTGGACATCAGTCCCATCACGTCCTTCATTCACTCTGACTGATTTGCTCACTTGCAGCAAAGGCATCTATGATGAGTTCATTCGAAACCAGGGATGGTCATAATGCTCTGTTATGACAGTGTATATCAGCCAACAGAAGCTCTGCTTTTTAAATATTGAGAAACCTATATTGGCTGAACACTAAGCTTTCTTATATATGTAATATTATTGTTTTGCTGCTGCTCAAGCAAAACAAACCTTAGAAAAATATTGTGAGACCTACTTAGTACTGTGAAAATGTCTTGTGTTATATTTAAGCATTCTGTACACCCAGAACTACAGGTCATTGCTAAAGTAATCAAACTTTCATGAAAGCAGATGCTCCAGCACAGGTGTTCTTCCAGGGTTAAATAAGCATTTAATGTACCATCCTGCTCAAGCTGAGTGCTATGTGAGACAGAACTTTATCTTTTGTATAAGAATCACGTGTTCCTATTCTATCCTGAATGGAGTATTATCCTCCAAAATGCCAATAATACTCTACCCACAAGTGCCTGAATGAGTTATTGAGTGGGAAAACAATGTAAACCATATTCTCCTGCCTCAGCAGCCCTTTCACATAACAAACTTGAAGACAATATTCAAAATTCACAGGAGAGATCACCCCTGACACATTTACCCCCAATAATACACCACTAACAACAGTGGATGACATGTCAGCCTCAAGAGCTTTTACTCAGACTTGAACAATCTGTGCTTTAGGCTGCTTACATTAATCAATAAGCTAACTTAGAGACCATACAAAAGCTGAACCATCTGCTTTTGTATCATTTTCAGGCCTCATTTGCTCAATTCTGGCCAACTGCCTTAAAGAAAAAAATGCAATTCATTTTATTAACTGAACCTTGAGTGAAAATGCACTCTTTAGCCAGTGTGCTTGCATATATATAACTCATCCGTGCAGTGAAACATATACATACACACAATCGTGAACACACAAACTAAGCGGCAGTGAGCACACTTGCCTGGAATGGTGGGCAGCCCTACACACCACGCCTGGGTAGCAGTTAGGGGTTTGGTGCCTTGCTTAAAGGCATTTCAGTTGGTTCACTGGACTGAACCAGAGGCCTTCTGGTCAGAAGGCCAGTTCCCTTACCTCAACCCCACAGCTGCCCCCATTAGGCTAAGCCGTTAAGTCCCAGGCAGACTGGGGTTTTGCCTGCAAATTATTATAAGGCCTTCTTCTTCGACAACATTTAGGCCTTATCAGTGTAGCTGCTGTAGAACAATGTTAGAGCTCCCCCTAGTGTCAGTGTCACCACTCTACAGACAGTTTTATCAGTGTAGCTGTGGTAGAACAATGTTAGAGCTCCCCCTAGTGTCAGTATCACCACTCTATGGACAGTCTTATCAGTGTAGCTGCTGTAGAACATTGTTAGAGCTCCCCCTAGTGTCAGTGTTACCAATCTACGAGCATGATTGTTAAACCTTCCTTTCATATCTAGTTAACATTGACTTTGTTTATTTATTTACAGTATTACATCTGTTAAAATATAATACAAAATATCATAAACATCATAATGTTGGCATTATACACAGTCATATAAAAATATTATGACCACCTTAACCATATGGCTGATTCACAGGCCCAGACGTAACAATGTTTGCTCAGGGGTGATCCCTGAATTTCACTTGCAAACTTTTGTGTCAAGTTCAGCTTAGGTGGACATTGATAGGCAAATTTTCATCCAGGACAAATAGCACTGTTGCTCTGGTTGTGTGACCTCTGACCCACCTCTGCTCTGTCTGAGCCCATATGGAGGACAGCGCTGTTTGTTGTGGTTTCAAAATAGATTTTATACAACTTCTTTGCCATAGATTTCAAAATACAACAAAAGAGAGGTGCCGTGGTACACAGTCAGTCGGAAAGTGGGATTAGATGCTAATTATTATTTCTTCTGGGGTTTATAGTATTTTTGATACCAGTGCTCTTCAAATGTGAACCCGCCAAACCAAAACTGTGGACTGTTTACACTGCTGATATCTGGCCCAACTCACATCCATGTCCATTTCACAAGGAGAAATGCAAAAACCCAGTGTGAGCAGGACTTTACATTGTCAAAAATCTAATTCACACAACTCATTCCAAGTATTAGCCAAGGCATGTTTGCTACTAAAATGTGAACATACGTCATGTAAGTGGAAATATAACATATAAGTAACATATAAGTTCAGTTCAAGTAACAAATGGAAATATGTTCTGCACAGTTTCTATTCATCCACCCATCTTTTTAACCCTTTAATCCAGCTGAGGGATGCAGTGAGTCCTGGTAACCCTTCACTGGACGATGGGAAGGACATTATGCTACTTTACATTTTCCATTCATCGTCTGAATTTAACACATTCTATTAAATGTGATATGTTTTATATAACATACTGTATTAAATATAACATACTGTTATATAATAGTTATATACAGTTTTTATATTCTCTATAGTCCCAAATAGGGTTCTGCTATCATTATGTAATAATAGAAAAACCCTTTATGTTGCTATATAGAACCATTTGCTTTACTAAAGAACCCTAGAAAAAACACACACACACACACATAAAATAATAATAATAATAATAATAATAATAATAATAATAATAATAATAATAATAATAATAATTATTATTATTATTATTATTATTATTATTATTATTATTATTATTATTATTATTATATAACATACTGTATTATGCAATGCTTAACTTTTGCTCTAAGGTTACATTTTCTTTTTTTTTGTCCAAAATGTTAAGTGTAAGTAAACAAAGTGTAAGTGTGCAGAAGTTTGTAGCAGATGGCTTCACATCTATAAAACATGGAGTTTAACCAGGGGTGCTTTTGCATCAGACTATGTACTGTTATCCATCTTCTCCGATCCTGGCAGCATCATTCTTATAGTAATGATTTGATTTTCCACAGACTATAATTAACACTTTTGAGCACAGTCAGGAAAAGAGACAGATGTGCAGTCCGGAAGCAGGAGTTAAATCATCGTTCTAAATGTCCGCTAGCCTCTTACAACTGTCACTGTAACTGTCTTTAATAATCTTTAATGATGTTATAATATGAGCACAGACACGCTCACAGGATCTAATCTCCTTAGGATTTGGCTCACTTCACACAGGCCTCTCCAGCACTAATACGCCTCACATCGCATGGCTTTAGTCCTGTACAGACCTAAAAATCAACACTCCTAAGTGGTTCTTGGCATTGAAAATGTTCATAGAGGTACATTATGTGGCTCTTTAAAGCAGGGCATCCCGGGAGGTCTGCAGTTCAGATCCAATACACCTGACTGTGATATTCAGCTGATCCTGAAGGTCTTCATCAATGAGTCATGAAACTTGATGTTTTTCCAGAACTCTTCAGGATCGTTCATATCCAGAAATGAAAATATTGTGAAAAGGTACATTTCTGTTCATTATTTAATACAAAAACTAATTCAATCTGGCATATAAGCCACCCAGAAAAAACATGAGTCACCTTGAGTATTTAAGGTGGTAGTAAATTCAGGCTCCTGCAGATGGCACTGCATGAGGATGATTAGGCTATAAATACCTGTGGGGTGTGTGAGGAGATTCATAGATTGAGAAGAGGTGATACAGTATGATGTGTGTAAAATGAGTCAAAAGGCAGATGTTAATGATATAGGAGTGACTACACTTGGAGGTCATAGTGTGAAGGAAGTAGCTGAATTTGCAGGTGTATGGAAGTGTACAGTCATAAAGGTCTACCAGCAGTGGTACAAATCTCAGTCTACAGGACATTCTCCTCAGAATTGTGGCTGAAAGGCCAAACTCATGGACAGGGACCTTCAGCGGGTTTCACCGCTTGTGAATGAAAATCTTTTCACTTCCAGACAAGATTTGAAAGAACGAAGAGTTTCTGAAAGAACTACAGACCATTAACATATGGAGGAGAGTGGAGCAAGAGGTCTTCAGCCTTACGTACTGTCGACCACAAATCTCAGGAGTTTCCTGTAGACTGTGATTTGTACCACTGCTGGTAGACTTGTATGACTGTACACTTCCATACTTCTTCTCAATCTATCACACACACACCTTTTTTGTTTAAATCGTGATACTGTTTGAACAGTAATTGAATAGCAACTCCAAAATGAAAAATTGTAATTACTGTATTTAAGACTCTAGATTTTTTATTTCCATACTGATCAACAATAAAACAAAAAAGGCCTGAAATATATCACTTTACATGTAAAAATATAGATAATGGAACATTTTCATGATCATTTATAATTTCACAATAATAATAATAATAATAATAATAATAATAATAATAATAATAAAAATAATAAACATCTAACTTACTAAAGAATACAGCTATGACAGGTTAAATATGATTAAATACAATCTGATTACATTACACTGATTAAATACAATCTTTCTGCTGTGTTATAGAGAGAAAACACACATATTCACAACGTCATGTCCCTGTCTGGGCCTCACCCATCTCTCTGTCTTTTGTGCCTGTTTCATCCTCCATGTGTTCATCCTACATCATGTTTCCACCTCCCCTTTACGTCAGGTCATTAGCGTTCACAGCTGTTGCATGCTGTCCTACATCACTGCCCTCTTGTTTGTGCGTAATCATGTCAGGCCCTCATCTTTCTTTGGTCTTGTATAGGTCATTGAATGTGTGTATGTTAATGTTTACAGTTAGTTTGTGTTAACTTATTGTGAATAAACTATATTACTGGTATCCTACCTCTGCTTTCTTCTCTTTGCTTCTGCTACATCTTCACACACAAACTTTGTAATGAATGACAAATTATTTCATCACATAAAACAGTAAAAATTAAATGACGCTGCTTTATTTTAGGACTTCAGTGAAGGTGGCTCATTTTTACCCTCAGGATAAGGGGAGTATATAGAATGTTTAGACTACACAAGGTGGTAGATCTGCAGGGCAAGGGTTGGGCACCACAGCTTTAAAGGAACATCTATTTAAATCCATTTAAATTATTTGTTCATCAGTCTCATTCTAGTTACAGTCACAGTTCCATGTTGTGATCCCATTTTCTGATCTGATGAATGGATGAACAGATGTTAGACGTGCAGTTCCAGTTAGTTATAGAATATGGAACCTGCATTGTTATCATAATGTGATTTGTCTTTTAGGATCAACGTGGTACACACATGAAAATTCCTAAATGGTTCCTGCCTTCTGGGGACATATTTAATTGCTTCATTATGCAGGAGTTTCTGTGACAGCTTTACACATATGTTTTTTCATCCATCAGAAGTGTCTTTATGGGGCTAAAAGTGGTACTTCTAACCTGAAACAAATGCTTCACAATTGAAAAGTGTCAAGAAGCTGAACATGAATAAAATATCATGCATTAATGCAATTACTTGATTTAAATGCAGTGGCTCTTAAACCACCTAAAAAAACTGGTCAAGTCTGGCAATGCCCCCAACTCACTGTGCGTGTTTACATGCACTTAGTAATCTAATTATAATCAGATTTCTGCAGGTATCTGATTATTCAAGTGCTCACTTATATAGCATACTCTGATTTCTTAGATCAGAGTAAGGTCTACAAGTCTGATAAAGAGAGCTGCTCAGTAATCTGATCTCTCAGTGTATGTTTACTCTTACTCTGATCTCTTTCTGATCTCTCAGTGCATGTTTACTCTCACTCTGATCTCTGTCTGATCTCTCAGTGCATGTTTACTCTTACTCTGATCTCTTTCTGATCTCTCAGTGTATGTTTACTCTTACTCTGATCTCTTTCTGATCTCTCAGGGCATGTTTACTCTTACTCTGATCTCTCAGTGCATGTTTACTCTTACTCTGATCTCTCAGTGCATGTTTACTCTCACTCTGAACTCTTTCTGATCTCTCAGTGTATGTTTACTCTTACTCTGATCTCTTTCTGATCTCTCAGTGCATGTTTACTCTCACTCTGATCTCTGTCTGATCTCTCAGTGCATGTTTACTCTTACTCTGATCTCTCAGTGCATGTTTACTCTTACTCTGATCTCTCAGTGCATGTTTACTCTCACTCTGATCTCTTTCTGATCTCTCAGTGTATGTTTACTCTTACTCTGATCTCTTTCTGATCTCTCAGTGCATGTTTACTCTTACTCTGATCTCTCAGTGCATGTTTACTCTCACTCTGATCTCTTTCTGATCTCTCAGTGTATGTTTACTCTTACTCTGATCTCTTTCTGATCTCTCAGTGCATGTTTACTCTCACTCTGATCTCTTTCTGATCTCTCAGTGTATGTTTATTCTTACTCTGATCTCTTTCTGATCTCTCAGTGTGTTTACTTTTACTCTGATCTCTTTCTGATCTCTCAGTGCATGTTTACTCTTATTCTGATCTCTCAGTGTATGGTTACTCTTACTCTGATCTCTTTCTGATCTCTCAGTGTATGTTTATTCTTACTCTGATCACTTTCTGATCTCTCAGTGCATGTTTACTCTTACTCTGATCACTTTCTGATCTCTCAGTGTATGTTTGTTCTTACTCTGATCTCTTTCTGATCTCTCAGTGCATGTTTACTCTTACTCTGATCTCTTTCTGATCTCTCAGTGTATGTTTACTCTTACTCTGATCTGTATGTGACTCTCTAGTCTTTCTCTAGTCTCATTCTCATTTGTACG
>BRDA01066537.1:0-18446 GCA_036984385.1 Crenuchus spilurus | reverse complement strand
TATATATATATATATATAATGTTCTTTGCTGAAGAACCTTTGAATAACCTTCTCTTATAAAGAGTGTAGTTTATAAAGACTTGTGTAGTGTAACCCCGGCTGAAGGGCATCCTTAAAAAGCTCTTCTTATTTAAAGTGCAAAATCAGAGCAGCAGCTGATGGCGTCACTCCAAAGCATCTTTCTTTTGAAGAGTGTGGATCCTCGTCTTTAGGACGGGCGACCCTGGCGCTGAAGGATGCTTTAATATTTGTTTTTGTTTACTGGAGCTAAATATTAAGTGAAACATGCAGGGGGTGGGGTACAGAGCAGATTTTGGCAGGGTGCTCAGGACAGGAAGTCCAAAGTGTGTTCAGCCGTGGCCTCATCACGTACCACATATCATCATCTCCGACAGTCCGGCCGGCCTGGGCCCCGGCTAATCCACTGAGGAAAGCTCTTTTTAGGACACATCCCATCCGAGGCCTACTGGTGTCCACCGTCCATCTGCACAACAGAGCGGGAGTGAGTCAGAGTGGACGCGGTGGATCTGCTTTAAGCTGAACGGCAGTCACGGTCAAACCGGCCTGTCACAAAGCATAAGCCTTGCAAACGTGATTAAAAAGAGCGAGGAGGGAAAGTTTATTAGTGTTAAACGTCACAGGAGTGGAAAATACACCACAGTAGACCCCTAACAAAACGCAGGGATCACATCACTCAAGTGTTGGCCTCCCTTCATTGGTTGCCAGTGAAGTGGAGAGTGGATTTTAAGGTGCTCGTTTTAACTTATAAGGCTTTACATGGTGAGACCCCAGAGTACATTAGTGAGTTATTAGTTACCCACTATACTTCAAGATCACTGAGATCCACTGACCAAGGGCTTTTGATGGTGCCGAGAACAAAATGTAAGCGAAAGGGGGACTGTGCATTTGCTGTGTATGCACCTAAACTCTGGAAGTCTTCCAAGCAACATCAGGTTTGTAGATTTCACGTCATCATTTAAAAAGCTTTTGAAAACCCATTTTTACTCTCAGGCCTTTTTAAACAATCAGCATTAGTAATGTGTGTGGAGGGCTTTACTTAGTTTATTTTACTTCTCTATTTTAATTTCTTTTATGTTTTTGTTATGTATTTTATGTAAATTTTTCTATTTTTACTTTATTAATCTATATTTTATTTTTCTATTTTTACCATTTGTTTTTAGAATTATGAAGTACTTTGGAGCAATGGCTCAAAAAAGTGCAGTGTAAATAAAATTTACTTACTTATTTAACTGCAGATATCAACCTTAAAACGCATCATTCAACACTGAGTGGTCCAGTAAGCACTATTGTGGGTCTGTGTGGCATTTTTACAGTCAAACAAGATTTTATATTATCTTCATTTAAATGCAGTAAACTGCTGTTTTATATGCACCTGTTGCTTTAACTTTCTTCAGCGGACCACCATTTGGACAGCACGGTGGCTTAGTGTTTAGCACGTTCGCCTCTCAGCGCTGAGGTCTTGGGTTCGAGTCCCCATCTGAGCGGAGTTTCCATGTTCTCGCCATGTCTGTGTGGGTTTTTTCCAGGGACTCTGCGTTTCTCCCACAGTCCAAAAACATGGAGATCAGGTGAATTGGCTACTCTAAAGTGTGAACGTTCGCTTCCTGTTGAGAGTACACTGTGCACGATTGGCTGCCTCTTCTCTCTGGTGTGTGGAGTTCTAAGTGTGTAAATGGAGTGTGTTGATGGTAAAGCATCCTTGGGTTTGAGAAAGGTGCTATGTAAGTGTAACATTCATTCATTCATTCATTCATTCACCACAGAGCAGGTGGATCATTCTCAGTGACACTGATGTGGTGGTGTGTTGATGTGTGTCAGAGTTGATGGAGATGTTAAACACTGTGTCCACTCTATTAGACACACCTACCTTTTTGTTCCACCTTGTAGATGTAAAGTCAGAGATAGAAGCACAGCACAGTTTGTGTTGTTCCTCTAGTCCTTCACTGTTGACTTGTTGGTGCACTATTTTCACTCCAGTAGTGACACTTAGGTGTTTAAAAACATCAGCCGCGCTTCTGTGTGTGTAACACACACTAACACACCACCACCACATCAGTGTCACCGTGCTGAGAACAATCCATCCACAGATTATTATCTGTGGTGGTCCTGACCATTGGAGAACAGGGTGAAAGGAGGCTAACAAAGCATACAGAGAAACAGTTGACTACGGTCTGTAATAGCAGAACTACAACATGCCCCCAGTGCTAGAGCAGTGAACGGTGAGGTGTTTCAGCATGTCTAGACCCTGTAGAGTAGTACTGCCAATAGAATAGGACTAAGCATGAACCTATTGACACCATGTCTAATGCTAGATGTGGGCTAGAGGCGTATAAAGCTCAGCACAGTTCTGCAGTGTTGTTCTTCCCAAGACTTTAGGGATGAGTTTGGGAATGAGGTGACATCACTGGCTGAATGCAATCGAATCCTCACAGCAATGTAAAAAGCCTTCCCTGGCCAGTAGACACAGTTACGCCAAGAAAAGCAGGATGACGTCTTTTAATACTTTTGATGTCAGAATAAACATGTGTCCCAATAATTTAGTCGAACTTAAATAGAAGCTGTGGGCCTATTTGCATGTCAGAATCAAGCCGTGTGACTGATCGTCATATCTGAATACTTGGGAACGCGCTTGTTGACTAAAAGACGAGGCTGTTGGCGAAACAGCTAAACACTCATGCATTTCTGTGTTTACATTTTACACAGCGACTCTGGGAAGCTGGAACAGTAGCTCGGAGCGCCTGAACCAGCGCCAGAAAAAGGGCCCAGATTGCTGTGAACATCATTTATGAGAAGCTGCATGCTTCCGGAGCACACTCGCTCCGACGCCCTGGCACAGGAAGAGCCATCCACGGATGCAAATGCACATAAGGTGCCATACATTTCAATACACCCATCAGCAGCTTTTCTCGTGTAGTGTTTTCAAGGACTTTTCAATTTAGCTTTTCTATATCTGTACCAGCAGAGAGAGAGAGAGAGTGTGTGTGTGTGTGTGTTTCATTTAATTACATCCGCTTTACACCACATGTTTGTTTATTCCTGCTGTCAGTTTCTTTTATATTTTAAGAGCAGCTGTCTCTGACCATCATGCATCTGAATGCAAGAGATTTGAGCTCCATTGTTCACAATAACAACAGAGACAACTATTACTGCTCAGTTTCAGCTCCCTGCAGCCAAGATCTGAATATGAATACACACTCCGCATCCAGCTTATTAACTCTAGAACCTTGTAGTTTGATTACAGTGCTTGAAAGTTTGAGAACCTATAAGAAAGCTCATTTTTGTTCATCATTTCATTCAAAAACTCAAATCCAGAATCTCTTATGAGAACATTGTGAGTTTGAGTAAATGACTATTCAAACTGTGTAAAATTTGTGTATCTCTCAGAGCTACAGCTGCTACATTACTAATATCAACACTCCTGACCCAGAGACATCACCAGGAGGAGGAAGATTGGAGAGACACAGAATACAAGGTGTCTGAAGTCCAGTGTGAAGTTTCTGCAGTCTGTGATAGTTTGCGGTGTCACGTCATCTGCTGGTGTGTACCAACTGTGTTTTCAGTCATGTGGAGACCCCGATGAGGACGACGAGCATGCAGATGAGCTTTCCTGAGATGTTTTCAGACATTTTGTGCAGAAATTATTTGGTTATGCAAACCAATTCTCACATCAGCTGTCCAGGTGGCTGGTCGTAGACGATCTTGGAGGTGAAGATGCTGGAAGTGGAGGTTCAGGGCTGGTGTGGTTACACGTGGTCTGCGGTTGTGAGGCCGGTTGAATATACTGCCAAATTCTCTGAAATGCATTTGGAGATGGCTTATGGCAGAGAAATGAACATTCAATTCATGGGCAGCAGCTCTGGTGGACATTACTGCAGTCAGCATGCAAAATTACATTCTCCCTCATAACTTGGGACATCTGTGCTATTGTGCTTTGTGATGAAACTGTACATTATAGAGTGGCCTTTTATTGTGGCCAGCCTAAGGCACGCCTGTGCAATAATCATGCTGTTTAATCAGCATCTTGATATGCCACACCTGTGAGGACGCATTATCTCAGCAAAGGAAAAGATCATTTTATATAAAAATGACAAAATACAATTAAAGTTTATTAATAGATCAAATATATTTTTGTTGATATTTAATTAAAATCACATAATTATTTGAGAATAAATAAATGACAGAATACATTAATTTGGTCCCATTTGTTAAACCTACTTTATGGACTGTATGCAGGTGTACTGGAATTTCTAAAGCACTGACTACAAAAGTTGTAGGTGAACAGTGGGTGGAGAAATAAAAGGGGTTTCTGATAAAGTGGGCAATGGGAGGAGCTAGAAAAGGGACATTTCTGAAAAAGTGGACAATGGGAGGAGCTAGAGGAGAGGGTTTTCTGATAAAGTGGACAGTGGGTGGAGTTATAAGAGGGACATTTCTGATAAAGTGGACAGTGGGAGGAGATAGAGGAGAGGATTTTCTGATAAAGTGGACAGTGGGAGGAGTTATAAGAGGGTTTTCTGATAAAGTGGACAGTGGGAGGAGTTATAAGAGGGACATTTCTGATAAAGTGGACAGTGGGAGGAGTTATAAGTGGGTTTTCTGATAAAGTGGGCAGTGGGTGGAGTTATAAGAGGGGTTTCTGATAAAGTGGACAGTGGGTGGAGCTATAAGAGGGACATTTCTGATAAAGTGGACAGTGGGTGGAGATAAAGGGTTTTCTGATAAAGTGGACAGTGGGAGGAGTTATAAGAGGGGTTTCTGATAAAGTGGACAGTGGGTGGAGCTATAAGAGGGACATTTCTGATAAAGTGGACAGTGGGTGGAGATAAAGGGTTTTCTGATAAAGTGGACAGTGGGAGGAGATAGAGGAGAGGATTTTCTGATAAAGCAGACAGTGGGAGGAGCTAGAAGAGGGAAGTTTCTGATAAAGTGGACAGTGGGAGGAGCTAGAAGAGGGAAGTTTCTGATAAAGTGGACAGTGGGAGGAGATAGAGGAGAGGGTTTTCTGATAAAGTGGACTGTGGGTGGAGTTATAAGATTTGTTTCTGATAAAGTGGACATTGGGAGGAACTAGAGGAGAGGATTTTCTGATAAAGCAGACAGTGGGAGGAGCTAGAAGAGGGAAGTTTCTGATAAAGTGGACAGTGGACCACTTTAACTTTATTTTTGCTTTCCCCCACAGTTTAACTGTGTGCAATTACCACTTTTTGGAAGTCTCTTCCTGTGTTATGCTTAAATCAGCAGCAATCTGCAGGGGCAAAGGCTGCACATGCTCTCTGAGGCAGGCGACATCTGCTGCTGCGTCTTCTTGAGCCATCAGTCTAAATGCATTGCCAAGAATCTCGTTTGTACTTGGATGTGTGGACTAAGTGTTCAACTTACTTCTCACACTCCTAACCTACTTTTCCTGTAATGCCAGTGAACAACCACCTAATGGGCACCGACATGTTAAGCTGACAAAGTTATGTGATGTGGTCAAATAAAGTGAATAAACACACTATTGGCAATGGAAGCTCTATGTACATCATTCTACCAAATTTGGCATTCATGTTAAATCCTGGTGAGACACTGTTGGAGTATTTTTCTCTAACAGATATTGTCCCAAAGCAGCTGGCCTAGAAATACATAAAATGTCCAAAGGTTTGTGGACACATCTTGTAATGAATACTGACACAAATGCACACACAGCTTGTCCTTAATTTCCCTGAAGGAACCACCTAAAGGGATCAATAAAGATCGATCGATCTATCTATCGATCTATCGATCTATCGATCTATCTATCTAGTGAAGTACTGCCAATAGAATGGGACTAAACATGAAGCTAATGGCACCATGTCTAATACCAGGTGTGGGCTAGAGGGGTTCAAAGCCCCCCCAGCATTGCGTAACTATGTTCTCTGCTCCGTTCCGTACTTTTGGAATGAGTGGGTGGACTTCATGATGAAAGGTGGTGGTGATCATTCAACATCCTGAATGTTCTTGTTGCTGAAGGCAATCAAATCCTCACAACAGTGCTCCAAAATATAGCACAAAGCCTGAACAGTAGAAGCTGTTACTTCAACAAAAGCAGCATAAACTGTGAAGAACAATGAATGAGCAGGTGTCCAATGCCTTGAGCCATATAATGTACGTCGCTAAAGCAGATGGTGTATGTAAAAGAATGAGAAAGAACAACTGAGAGGAACAGCACGGTTTGTACTTGAGAGATCACAATTGAGATATTTGGGTGACCATTGAGTAGAAATGGTCTAAATTGAAGTAAATAAATTTGGACTCCAAACATGTCTTGCATTATTAACAGCATTGAAAGTAACACAGGACAAAGTAAAGCCTTACAGTAATGTGATTACTATTTCCTGTAACCAAGTAATGTAAAGTTAATGTAATCACATTACAGTTACTGAGCTAATAAGTTACATTACTTATGTTACTCATCTGTCTATAACAATATTAATGATGTTTGATGTTTTAGAACATTAATGTAATGTGTATTTATTGTTTATTTACACTCACACTGCTGATATATGCTGTTATGTGTGTGTAAGGTGTTTACTGTGTACTGTACTGCTGTGTGTATCTGCTGGGTTTTGTAGTCCATGCACCATTTAGAGTAGATTCAATGTTTTGCCAATGTGATTGCACACAACGGAATTTGACCTCTGCATAGGGTTGCCACTCGTCCTGTAAAATATGGAATCGTTCCGTATTTGTAAATTAAATGCCGCGTTTCGTATTGAACCAATACGGAACTCGCTTTGTTCCATATTTTTATCAAAGGGGTGAAAAAGGTTGAACTGAGACAGAACAATATGTGTGAATCTGCTGCTCTCTCTCTCACCCTCTCTGTCGTGTTTCAGTAGAGTGTGTGTGTGTGTGTGTGTGTGTGTGTGTGTGTGTGTGTGTGTGTGTGTGTGTGTGTGTGTGTGTGTGTGTGTGAGCGATGGGTCGTTGGCGAACAAAACGGCTCTTAGAGTCGACTTTTTGAAATGAGCCATCAGAGCCAACTCGTGTTTGGGAGCCAGATTTGTTTCCCCCCTGTTGAAGTTGCTCGGGATTGGTCAGTTACACCATGTGAGATGGGGGCTTCGCTATATTAGTATTAACTTTAGTTGTTGCACTCACACACACAGAGAGAGAAGCTACAAAAAGACTCTGACAAAAACTCTTTGCATGATGCACATAAAAAAGACTAAATAAATAATTACACACAAGTAATTGTACAGACAAAAATACATTAATAAATACATTTTGTTATGAAAAAAAATATGTAAATTTATAAAAGGAATCAATTTTTACACTTCCATGCATAAAAATTGTTTGGCTCACTTTTGAAATCCAAAACAGACAACAAAAATTCACTGAAACATGGTCATCAGTATGGAAAGTGTTGGGGGATATGTGATTTTTCTGCCTGTATTGTAACCATAATTTACTTATTTTACTTTATTATGCCCTATTTCTTTATTAATTAATGATCATTTTGTGATATTGTGAAATATGTGACCATGTTGCTGCGAGATACATATAAATAATGTTCTGTTTTTGTTCTGTTCTTTCTGTAAAATGCTAAACTCTATAAATATATAATTTAGAAAAAAATTATTTCAGTTGTTTTTACATTTCTACATTTATTTCATTTCATTCACTGTTGAATTGACATTATTTTATTACTAGCTTAATATAAGCAGCAAAAGAAGAAGAAGAAAAGTCTTTCGATTTGGGAGCTGTAAGAGGTCTTTTATGTAAACCAAGCCATAAAAGCCCATCACTGGTGCGAGTCGTGTCCAATGAAAGCGTTGTCTGCATTGCTAAGATACATCTGAAAATGGTGCATAATAATAAAAAATAGCATCTACCAAAGGCAATTTTAGTCCACTTTATAATGTTTCTCTGACAGTGTAAGACCTTTTATTTTATAGGTGCAACATTCACACCCATCCCAGGGGCCCTGAGTGGCTCAGCGGACAAAGACGCCACCACTATGTCCCTGAGGATTGCGAGTTCGAATCCCGGTCATGCTGTTTGCCGGGGCCCAAGAGAGCAAAAAATTGGCAGTGCTCTCTCTGGGCGGGTAGATGGTGCTTTCACTCTCCCTATCACTTTCACATTGCAATGTCTGCTGGCTCAACCCCAAACAACCCCCCCAGCCAGGGTGTCTCTTATTTCAAAATCTGAAAGGTGGCAACCCTACCTCCG
This sequence comes from Crenuchus spilurus, assembly GCA_036984385.1. Lineage (NCBI taxonomy): Eukaryota > Metazoa > Chordata > Actinopteri > Characiformes > Crenuchidae > Crenuchus > Crenuchus spilurus. The sequence continues at coordinate 10,232 of BRDA01066537.1, read as the reverse complement.
CATTTAGTCCATCCGTGCAGTGAAACCCACTCACTAGTGAACACAATAGGCTGTGAGAATATGTGCCCGAATCAGGGGGCAGCTCTATCCACGGTGCACGGGGAGCAGTTGGGGGTTAGCAAACCAGCAACCTTCATTTAACAAGACCAGATCCCTAACCACTAGGCCAAGTTAAGGTGGAATGAGAAGATCCATGCTTATGAATAAGAAGCTAACTTCAGCTTTTTATTTTAATGTTTAGACTTCAGAGAAACTTTATTTTGAGCTGTAATTGTTATAGCTGTTGACAAGTATACAGTTAGCATTAGCTGTTAGCTGGTTGTATTTAGTTCAGAGCAGATGATTCACTTGTCTTTTAAATAAAACACACTGAGATTGAGCTCTTCTGCAAATTAGTTTGGGTTTAATAGAGTAAAGTAATAAGGATTACCTTCCAGGAAATAGTAAAGTAATCTCACTACAACTTTTGAGAAGTAATCAGTCATTTGTAATAGAGTACTGTTTTTCAGTAATGACCCCAACTTCTGAGATGGGGAAAAAAATGAAACTAAGCCTCAGAAGGAGAACCCGGCATCCAGGATGAGCAGACTTATGATAAAAGGAGTGCAGATGTACGAGTGAGATAGAACAGAAGCTCTCACATCAGACAGCGGAAAGATGGCCGAGATAAGCTTATGACTAATATTAGACGTCTATCAAAGACGGTCAGAAAAAGACTCTCAGGAACACATCTGATAGACTAGTAGTTGTGTTCAATGTGTTAAAGGCACTCTCTGTCCAAAAGTATCTGGACACCCCTTCTAATTAGTGCATTTGGCTACTTTAAGCTTGTGTAATCTCCACAGAAAAACGCTGTCAGTGTGGGACGCTATGAAGCAGCTGTTCTTGCAGCTAAGCTCACTATGCCCAATCAGGGGCAGATTTGGAAGTTCTGGGGCCCCAAGCAATGTCATGTCTGGGGGCCCTGATCAAACATTATTTTTTATAGTTATGGTGCGGTACAAGCTTAAACATAAATTAAAGTATTATTATTGATTATTAATAAATATGAATTATTATACATAAATTTTAAACATTAAACATTATTATTCATAATATTTTATTAGGAATTACTAGTTACTATTAATAATGTACTACTAATAATATTATTCATTAATAAAATATTAATGATTAAATATTAATAGAAAACTGTCCAAGTCCAGAGGCTGTTTGATGGAGTGACCGCTGGGATGGCCAATCACACACTAGCAAGAAATGGCAGAGCTAATCGATGAGCTTGTGAGCTGTATAAAGAGAAATAGGCTTCCGACTGAGAGGCTGTTTTTTGCTGGGTCCTAGTGCTTGACCTGTCTCTTTTTAGCATAGCGTAGCACTGTTTTTGGACGGAAAAATCTGCAGAGAACCAAAATTGTCTTTTGAAAAAACAGCTGTACCCCACCCCCACTCCCACTCCCAAATTACACCTGTGGTGTACAGTATCTCTTTACTGTGTAACAACAAAAACAATTATGAATTTAGTTTTTTTTTGTTTGTTTTTTTGCCAACCTCTTTTGGCCAGCAGGGGGCCTTCTGATCTCTGGGGCCCCAAGCAATTGCGTGATTTGTGTGTTGCTCAAGTCTGCCACTGTGCCCAATGCCAAGCATGAACTAGAGGGTCATAACCCCCCCTCAGCATTGGGCTGTAGAGTAGAGCTGTGTTCTCTGGAGTGATGGAGCTCCATCCAACCTTTGAGATGAGCTACAGCATCCAGAATCCTCTAACATCATCTCGTGATCATCAAATCTTCAAAGCAATGTTCGAAAGGACAGAATTCAGCTACTGTAAGTTGACTCAGATGTACAAATGGACACACACACAGCTTGTCTAGTTCCTGAGAACTACTGCCAATAGAATAGGACTAAATATGACCCCGTTGGTACCATGTCTAAAGCCAGACATGGGGTAGAGGAGTACACAGCCCCCCAGTTGAGGATGAGGTTTTGGTGGTGATCATCCAACATCGTAACCTGACTTGATGAAGGCAATCAAATCCTCACAGCAATGCTTCAAATTCTAGTAGAAAGTTTTCCCTGGACAGAGACAGTTACCATTGATTTCTGTCCCAATACTTTAATTCCTGAAGTTTAGGCCTCCAGGAAAAGATTTGGAGCATTGAGTTAATACACAGGAGTCCATGGAAGGAAGTGTTGACTGACAACTCTTTACAATATCTACAGCATCCAGGTGAGACCTTTGCGACAGGTAGGACAGGGTGAGAAGTCGGGCCTAAATAATTAAAGACTTGAACAATTTGGTTGAAGGTGATGATACGACAAAGGTTGAACAAGGGTGAGATTTGCATTTTCTAGCAGCTCTGAATCTTAGAGCTCGTCAGACGTAATTAAGCTCAGTGACAGAACAGGGAGAGTGAAGCTCACGCTGAATGAAGGAGCTTGTGGAGGAGAAGAATGGGAAAGATTGAAGAGAGGAATGGAGTACGTGGAGAGTTTAAGGAAGTGTCTAAATATGGGTTGCTAGAGGTAAAGAGGTGTGAATGAAATAAAGTAGTGACGAGAGGGGGTAAAGGAGTAATTTAGATGGAGAAAGTGTGGAGGAGGAGGAAGAGGAGGACAGAGAAAGGCATGCAGAGCGAGTGTCACGGACTGATGGATGAAAAACTCCTTAAACTGATTATCCGTTTAGAACACATCCTGAATGACGGGATGCGTAATGCGTGTGGCGTGAGGATGGAGGATTTTACCCAGTCAAGGCGCAGGCAGCAAATGGCACAGGGCAACCAGGGACAAGGCGTTACATTAAAGATTAGAGCCCAGAGATCCTACGCCAGCCGTGAGCAAACACCGCTTGTGTTTGTGGAGAATGAGCATCTAATTAGGAATAAAGACTTTAATCATCGTGCTCTCCAAGCACAAACTACTCTTTACACAATTGTGTCAGCAGGCAGCTACTTTTTATGTAAAGCTAAAGTGGAGTAAAGGTGTCATGAGCAGAGAATAAAGTCACATATGTTCTCTGCTTTGTTTTCATAGCTGGTCCGGCTGCACATGCACATTAGTCCAGTTCTGTACAAAGGTCGGCCCTCTCCATGTTTTCTTTTGCCCAATGACAGTCATCCACTTTGCCTCTCTGAGCTTCCTAACACTGTGCTGAGAATGGGAATAAGAGGAAAGAAGTGTGGCTGAAGAGAAGGGGCGTGGCTAAACAAGAAGGTCTGATATGCTGGTACTCTAGTGCTCACGTCCCACCTTGTTCAAAGATTGGGCCTCCCCACATTTTGATTTGTTCAATGCCCAACAGTTCTGTCAGCACCTTTAGTTTCCCAGGCTCCAATTCCCAGAATGCCTCAGAAGTAGAGCTGGGCGATATGGCCAAAAATGTTATCACAATAATTTTTTCTATATTAATCACTCTCGATAATTATCACAATATTACATTTTCTAACACTGTCATAGTTTTAAACAACATCTTTCTAAAAACATCAAACTAAGTACATGAAATGTTACTATTTAAAATATTAAATTGTTTATTGCCAGAACATAATATTGTAGTGTCCATCTGGAGGCGTTGAAAGGATGGACGAGAAAGACGTTTACAGTCATCGCTTTATTGTTGAAACGTAAGATTGCTGTCGGCCACAGCCACTCCAAAATAACAGGCTAGAGAGCCAAGCTAATATGCTAATGCTAGCACTTAGGCTGACACACACACACACAGTGAGCCCCCCCCCTTCTCCTTCTCACACAAACAGATGAGCACACAGCGACCTCGCGCTCTCTTGCCCGGCCCCACTACACTCTACCCCAGTCACATACTTGTCTTAAACACAACAGTGCATTTTGACGGCGCTGGTGAGGAGGAGCTAACAAGCAGCAGTATTAGACTTCTGAACTCTCTGTCAAGCTGCTTAGATGCGTAATGGAAATGAACGTTAATGCTTATCGAATTCTATTTCCCCGACTTATCATCATCATCGAGGGAAAACTTATCGTGAAAAAAATCGATATTGTTTTATCGCCCAGCACTACTCAGAAGTTTTCCCAATTAGCTCAACCAATCAGAGATGAACTCATAGATCACCCTCTCCAAAGTTTGACACCTGTTTCTTGTAGCCTCCCTATATAAACCCATTCATTTCAAGCTTTCTTTGTGAAGTAATGTATCTGTTTCCGTGTGTACTGAGCGATGTCCCACTATAGTTTACTTTTGTGTTTTGACCCTTGTTTCAGTATTTTGACCTTCTCTTTGCCTTCGTCCTCTTAATTTTCACACTCTTATGATTTTGACCTCTGCTTGTTTATCTACTACTCCTTGAATCCCCCCTTTAGTGATGTTTGCCATGATTGGTTTGACCTTAGACTGTTCTGGATGGAACTTCTTTATCTGCATTTGTCTTTATCATTTGTTTTCACTAAAACATAAGTTCTGTATATGTCACACTAGATGTTGAGGAGCCACACCTCCTTCCTTTTGTTCATATGATACAGTGTTGCGAAGTCCAAGGAGGTAAAAAAGATGACTGTCATTGGGCAAAATAAAACGTGGAGTGGGCCAATGTTTCTACAGGACTGACTTAACATGAAAACAAAGAGAAGAGGTTTTGGGACATTCTCTGCTCACAACACCTTTACTTCACTATATCTTTACATAAAAAGTAGCTTCTACCTACTATCTGCTACTATATTATTGCTTAAATGTGGTATATACCATGTTTAAAAATGGCAACATAGTCTTGTATAGTGTCACGATATGTCATTGTAACGCACTGGGGGGTTGTAGGAGGAAGAGGATGCAGGGGTAGGATCCAAACAAAGGTGCTTAAAACAAAACTACAGCTGTGAAACCAAAACAAATGGAATCATGACTTGTTCAAGCCAGTATACAGTCTCAATTTAATCCAACTTAAGCCACAACTCAGGGATGGTACAGTTGGTTAACTACATTTGGGTCAGATTTGGTCCAAAATAGAAATTGAGTTGAAACATTTCACATAGTAGGTTGGGCCAGATGTGTCCAAGAGTTGAAATGGCATAGAAACCATTAGTATGACTGCTATTGCTGGGCCAGTTTTTGCCCACAGTGCCCTCACCATTACCATAACTGAACCATTAGTGCCTTAGTTGTGCCAGACTTGATTGAGAAGAGGCTGCTTTCTGAGAATTGCCAGGTTCTTGCCATTATACAAGCCTAATCAAGTATACACTATCTTTCTGACTATATGGACAAAATTAAACATATATAGTGTTGTATATACCGTCTTTAAATCTCATTTTAGAAAATCCGTCAGCAGTGTGCTCTTACGTTACTTATCTGTGTTGGAGTGAAAGAGCCCAGGAATGGACTGACTGTCAGTGGCTTTTGGAAAAGTCCAGAATATGAGCTCTGTAAAGAACTTTGGAGCTCAGTCAGGCACCATCAGTCATTAAGTATAAAGCAGTCATGGGTAGGAACTGATGACTGACTACTCATTAAAATGTCAGTGGCATCCAGGTGAGACCTTTTCGACAGGTAAGACAGGATGAGAATTCATGCCTAAATAATTAAAAACTCCTTTTTTTTTAATAAATAGTTTAGTTGAAGGTGATGGTATGACAAAGGTTAAACAAGAGTGAATTTGCATATTCCAGCAAATCTTAATCACAGAGCTAGTCAGAGGTATTTAGGCTCAGTGACAGAGCTGGGATATTGAAGCTCCTGCTGCCGTCGGCTGTCAACAACCGACCTTACACCACCCTGGAATGACGATGGGGGTCCCCTGGCGATTGATTGTCATTGACGGGAAACCCTTGCTCGGTTGTGGGAACATAATGATGACTGATCTCTATGGGACAACCCTCACTCCCCTGGAATGATGATCACCAGAAAGCTGGCCTGGCAGGATATTTTTCCCAGTCTGAAGGTAGAAGGTAGAATACAACACAACACTGCGAGTGAGAATCAGTATCACAAAACATAATATTTTGTGTCTTATAGTATTATTCTTACAGCCTTTATCAGATCAGCTAATATAAATATTAATCAGTATCTGTTGTTCTTATGCTGTCAGGAAAAGAGAGAAATAGATGCAGTATTGGGAACACCATGCCATACAGTCTTTACACAGTCATATTTAACAATAAGGAATGGCTCAGTATGTCACAGATGCCACCTGACAGGGTTTACTGCATGTATAAATAAGTGAGCACACCAGTCAGCTGTATCAGAGTGTAAAACCATCACCATGAACAAAGGACGTGATGTGACTGATGTCCAAAAGGGCATGATTATAGGGTACCGAGTGAAGCATGGTGGTGGCAGCATCTCAGGAACCACTAACTTTGTGGGATGTTCTAGAGCTGCTGTAGTGAAGCTGTACTGAGAGAGGACTTCTAGTATCTTGAGAGCCTCCCAATGTCATAGCAGTAGTGCCCCACTGCCCCGCAAGGGATAGTTACTGATGTCTCAATGACTCCCGTGAGTGGTACAGAGCAATTAACTCACCACAATAGATGAACACTGAAGCTATGAGGAAAGAGTCAGGGATCACTACTGTGCTCCTTTCTTGAGGCTGCAGTTTTAATGGTCAGCAGTGTGTATTTTCCACACTTTCTCTCCTGTACAATGTGTGAACCCATAATTACATCAACATTGAAGAAACATTTCAGAAATACAAAATGTTCATTAAAATTTACAAAACTGTTTCTCATTTAGTTAAAAAAAAAAAGCTTAATTGACCAGGCATCATCTCAGAGCATCTAACCCTGACTTTAGAGTAAAAAGGCTCCACTCATCACAGTCAGTGACCAATAAAATGCCAGCAAAACACATTTTTGTGTTACTGGGACATTCAAAACATCCTATTTTCGCAATGAACATTTTTCCTCAGTTGCCAGAACAACCCTGCTAACAAAAAACCCAAAACAAAACATGAATTTTCATTTAACTCATATAACTATAAATACAAGTACACTACATGGGAAAAAGTTGAGACACCTGCTCATTCAACTGTTTCTTCTGAAATCACAGGTATTTAAAGAGGTTATTCTGATTTTGTTAGAGTAACTGTCTCTGCTGTCCAGGGAAGACTTTATGTTAGATTGTGGAGCATTGCTGTGAGAATTTGATTGCATTCAGTGAGTTCAGGATGTTGGGTGATCGCCACCACCACCTCATCTCCATCAACTCACCCCAAAAGTACAGGATGGAGCAGAGAACACAGTTCCCGTGTTCCACAGCTCAATACTGGAGTGCTTCATACCCCTCTAGCCTACACCTGGCATTACACATGGTGCCAACAAGTTCATGTTTAGTCCTATTCTATTGGCACTACTTCTCTACAGGAATTAGACAAGCTGTGTGTGTGTGTTTGTACATGTGTGTCAACTTAAAGTAGCTGAATGCATTCATTAGAAGGGGTGTCTGGAAACTATTGGACTTTCAAAGCAGTACCAGGACTCCGTTATATTGGCAGGTTCTTTGTTGAGTATCCGCTGTAACCCTGGTATTAGCAGTGGAGTGGCTCTTGCAGAAAGAGCTGGGGAATCACTGGAGTAGTTGACAAAGCAATTCTGCACAGCTTGCATGCTTTCTACAATAACAATAACAATAACAACACACATTTGGCACTTACTACCACTGACACGGTTAACACACAGGGGAATCTGGCCATGATTCACGAGCACGCAGTCATGCATGTCAGAGCTACAGCCAAAGATAGCGTGTAATTACCAGGCAACCCAAATGAGGGGTTTAGTAAATTACAGCATTTCCTTCAGACATGGCAGCAGTCAGTGATGAGTTTGGTGCAGGAAGAGGCATCTGAGTGCTTCAGCTCTGGAGACAATGATGCTAGTGAACGACTCATGATGGTGAAGGTGGGGGAGGACAGGAACGCTCAATGGCTGCATTTCTCGCCACCGCAGTGGCAGCATTTGGGCAGGAGTAGGCCGGAAAAAGCAAGCAGTGACAATTTTGGCTGGGATGAATGGCAGTTTGTTGATGTGAAGCATGCATCAGGTCTTTTTGGATGAGAAATTGGATTTTTGGCCTTAATGTGGCTATGCTGATACGTTGTTGTTTATTATTGTTATCATATCAGGAACTGAGGCCGGCCTTGACTTTTTAATGAATTTTACTGTCACAGACAAAATTCCAAAGTAATAAAATCATGTGAGGGCTACGGCACACTCGTTTAGTCAAGATAGCTGTCTTAATTCAAAGGGGGCAGCTGTGGCCTGGTCATTAGACCCGGTCTTGTGACTGGAAGTTCACCAGTTTAATTACTTGGCAGAACATGATTTAAGTCACCTAACCCCTAACTGCTCCCTAAGTGCTGTGAATAAGGGTTGCCAGAGCCTACAGTGTGTGTGCGTGTGTGTGTGCGTGTGTGTGTTTCCCAGTTAACAATGTTTGGTTAATACAACATTTGCTAAATGTTATAAATGTTACACCTTTTGTTCTTACAACGTTCAATTTGTGAAATGTTCTTCAAGTTTTGATTTTTCAGGTTTTCCTTTTAAGTCTGTACAGCTATGTTTTTAAAAGGTTCCATGAAAGTTATCCTGTAACATTACAGAAATAATGTTTCTGAAACATACTGAAACAAGTGATGTCAACCGTTTTTTGAAACATTTCTCAAAGAACATTTCCAGTTAGACAAAAACTAACATTATTGCAACGTTTAAAGTAACATCAGAGAGACGTTTTATTGAATCTGAATATCATGACATCAGCTGATTTGAGCAGGATAGAGGGATGAGTCAGTAGTTACTTAGAGCTTTTCTCTGTCAGGAAGGAAGGAAGGAATGTTACACTTATATAGCGCCTTTCTAGATACCCAAGGACGCTTTACAATCAACACACTCCATTTACACACAATCAACCACATACACACACCGGCGAGAAGCGGCAGCCAATCGCGCACAGCGTACCGGAATATTTTTATATTCCGCTTCAACCGTCCACCTGGAGGACTGCATCGAGCACTAGGGGGATCACCCAGGACAGAGTGCCAACCATATCTGGGCATACATACATTCATACACAGACATACACACCAGGGTAATTTTAGAGTAGCCAATCCACCTGACGTCCATGTTTTTGGACTGTGGGAGGAAACTAGAGACCCCGGAGGAAACCCACGCAGACACGGGGAGAACATGGAAACTCCGCTCAGATGTGGACTCGAACCCAAGACCTCAGCGCTGAGAGGCGAACGTGCTAACCACTAAGCCACCGTGCCGCCTGTCAGGTCCTCAGCAATGTTACTGCAATAATAATAATAAACTTCTAGAAACATCTAGAAAACTTGACAGATTGAACATTCTAAGAGCCAAATTTGTAATGTTCAGAAAACGTTCTACTAACCAAACATCGTTAGCTGTTTTGTTGACCTCAGCATTTAACCCATCTGTGCAGTGAAAGCCACGTAATGGTTTTCTAATGGGATCTAAAGATGTACAACAGAAAACATGTGGTCTGTAATGGTTACCATTAAGCTAATTTCTGTTGAGGTCCCAACACAACAGAAGTGCAAACCATACAATACAACATGCAACAACACCATATAAGAGAAAACACTGCAGACAGTAGAGCACTGAGTGCAGTGATAATGAATAAACATGTATATGATTGTAGCAGCAGGCATTTTACTAAAGATTCACATTCATAGCTTCAAAACTTTCATTTCTAAGATCCTCCCAAAAGGAAGAATATGAAAGCTGAAAGCTGCTTCTATCTACTCAACTTGTTAATTCCTCACTATTTTAATTAAAGATTCTGCTTCGAATAAGCCACGTGTCACATTTTCAGTTACAATAAGTGTTGATTTTTGAGTCCCAAACAAATAGAACTGAGCACAGTGTCCTGCTGCCCTCATGTGTCACAAACCTGAACCTACATCATGTTTCTTCAGTGCTGAGCAGCCTGAAATCTAAAAGCTCTTACATTTTAGTGCTCAGCAGTTATGTGTAAGCATGTATTACTGACTTACAAATTATAACACATTTTCTGATCATTTTTTACAAAAAAAAATCTAAATTTTTTATTTATTTTATGTAAAACACTAAGACTTAGGGATGAAAGACATACAAACCGGATTCCAAAAAAGTTGGGACACTAAACAAATTGTGAATAAAAACTGAATGCAATGATGTGGAGACGGCAAATGTCAATAATTTATTCATAATAGAACATAGATGACAGATCAAAAGTTTAATCTGAGTAAATGTAACATTTTAAAGGAGAAATGTGTTGA
>BRDA01066535.1:2815-12923 GCA_036984385.1 Crenuchus spilurus | reverse complement strand
TTTTTGGAATCCGGTTTGTACAATCCATGCCACAATGCCTTACTAGTGTTATTTGCTGGTCATTGCCACTATTAAATAGTTGGTCAAAATATTGTGATATAACAGTAGTTTAGCAAATAATAACATGTACTTAATTTTCCATTTATGTTAAATGTAGCAACTGTGACAAATGTGGACTTTGTTTTTGTACTTGACGTACGAGGCTTATGTAGTCGACTTGTAATAAAAGCTTATACCCTATAATTAGTATGATACAAATGGAAAAATCTCATTATTCATCATGTTTGTCTCAAACTGTCAGTTTCTACAGTTTGCCTGTATAAGTTTCCTGTATTATGCTAGCTTCAAGGCTTAGATAGATAATGTTATTGTCATTTTCTCCATAACACAGAATTTTGTCAGCCAGCAAAGACTTGAAGCTAGCATAACAGTGGATTGCTTATGCATGCAAACTGTAAAAACTCCACAAGCAACTCCAAACTGAGTAGTCTGAGCTTTCTTGGAACTCTGACTGTGACTCCAGTTTTACCTTCACTTTCATCACCCATTTTTGGAAATGTTATGCTACCTCTTCTTCAAACATATAACTGGATACACATTTTTGTATCGATGTTTGAATACTGACTTGATTGGTTTCTTTTTTCTTTGATTTATAAGTGAAGAGTGCTTTTCAGTGAAGAAGTTACACACATCTTGTCCAATAACATTTTTGACCATTTGTCCCTTTTCATATTTATATTTGTTGCTTTTTAAACTTTTTCTTCAAATAGAAGCTTACATGTGACAAGTTTCTGTGGGACACCACACTTGTGGCACCTGTTTTAGCGAGAAGGCTCGTCAACTACACAGTTGTTTCCTCATTACAACTAGTATGCATAGTTTATACTGAGGCAAGGGCAAATTGGGAACAAAATCCTGCCCTGAAGTTTTACCCCTATTGCCCATTATTCTGAGGATGGGAGGCCCTCTGACGAACAATTGTAGTCCCACCGCTGGGGCAAATGTTAGACCAATCATAACTGTTGGGCAGAAGGCCAGTCTGTTCCTGTACAGAGGAAATATGGAGGAAAAGTAAGGAAACATCACAAGTAGGGGAGGAATGGCTATATAAAAAGTGTAAAAGACAGTATAGACTATGGCTACAACCCCCTGATGTCATCGTCCATGTTTCCCAGTAGACATTGTCAGGGAGGCAGACATCACTCAACCCTAATAGTTGGTTCTTCATGCTCAGAGAAGTCCTGGTAAGGTCGTGAGGATGATGTGCATGTGTGCATCCTGATTTCTATTGCAGTTATTAAAATTTCATATTGAAAGGTGGAAATTGCCCTGCTCTCCACAGCTGACTCTTAGTTCTCTGCTGGTCGTGTAATTATTACTTTCCAAGCTCTTGCAGGGGAAATGGGCTGTTTGGTTAGCACATGCTACCACTAGTGGGCTGTGAAAAGCTCATCTGTGCTGCAGCTGGTGGAGGTGTGGTCTGTCAGGAAGGGCGGCAGTGGGTGTGCAGCAGTGGCACGCTGTAGGGGGTAAAAAGGGGTACACTTGCCGCAGGGTAGATTTGGACTGATTTCTGTGGAAGAGGCTCTGTTGGGGGCTAAATGCTGTGTCTCGGCTAGTCGGTTTGATTTGCCCTCGCTGTTTGGATTTGCTTTGAGGAGGCCTGGACTGTGCTTTGTACGGCTGAGAACTGTTTCTAGTTTTTTGTGCAGTGCTTTATGGATCCAGCTGAGAAGCAGTCTGTTGGATTTTTTATAGTCTCTAATGCAATGTAAATAAGTTCAGCCATTAGCTGGCTAGGTCTGCATTCAGCCAATTAGCTACTTAATCTAACTGTTGCTTATTTATGCTTGTCAAACAATAATGCAGGAACCCAGCTAACACTGAAATTTCCTTGCTTAGCATTATGTAAAAGTTCTCAAAACGTTAGGAACAAATGCTACTGGAACATAAAAAAAACATTACTTGACTTAAATAATTAAAATTGTCAAGGATCTTAGAGACACTGATCTTGGATTAGTTGTTATGCAGTAAATAGATTAGGTCTAGTATTTATATTGTGTTTAGAATACATAAACAGCTGACATCGACATTATCTGATTAAATTTGATAGAGGCCATTGTTAGTAAAAGATGCATCATGTGTGATGGTATGTGTCCATTTTTTTTTTATCGTTATTTTTGTTGGTGTTCTTCCATATTCAGGAAAACTGCATATTTTGAACATTTTATTTATTTTGAGTATTCGAAATTCAGGATTCTTATAACAAAAATGTAACTTCAGCTTAGTGTCAACACATTCCTATTTCCTGGGGACAGTCACCATTTTTGGTGGTCTTCCTTCATCTGGAGCTGTCCACTAATTTTTAATATCGGAGAACACCTGAAAGTCCTAAGAAAGACCTGGAAGCAGAGCAGATGGACAGATGTTTTGTGTTGGGCTTATTTTGCTCAACAGAGAAGGCTGCCTACAGCTATCTAGTAACGTCTACCACATGCTCGCCTAGTTTTAGAGAACAGAAGGTAACAAGTGTCAGATGAGTAGAAGTGGGGTTTACTACCAAATAACTGGTATTCACTCTGCTTGAATTTATACTACCATGTAACTACTATGCAACACTGCTCCATCGCAGGGCCGGAACTCCGCTGTGCGTGGGGCCTACCTTGGGGAGGGGGGCACCATGTAAAGCTTTGCTGCGCCGTCCCAGACCGAGAATTAGATTTGAGCAAAAATCCTTTTTCCATTATGGGCTTTGATGTAACAAGAGAAAGAGTTGTGCAGCTGAGACTTGCGTGTGTTAGGGAGGTAAGATGGGGGCACACGAGGCATTTGTGCTTAGGGCACCCTGATGCCTAGCACCAGTACTGCTCCATAGTTTACCACAGGTTCACTCAACATGAATTTTTCTGACATGGTTTAAAAATGTACTTAATATTTCATTCATCAGTGTGCCTCGACCATAGTTTATGACAGTAGCATGATCAAAATACATAAAACTTTAACTGTACAGATAAAAACATTGACAAATGGAAGAGGCCCTGGTTTTCATTCCAGAAATCTGGTCACCTCACTTTAGAAAAGTATTTTTAGGACAAAAATCTGTCGGCTGGAAGCACCTAGTATTCTGTTTCCACAGCAGCTTGCCTCACAGTAGGTAGAAATCCATGAACGTTTTCCTCTATGTGGTGTAACCTGAGATACTGAGACGTATGGATTGATAGCGAAGAAACCATTATTGATCAGCCCAGATGTAATCCCACAGGGCTTTGAGTGCAGACAGTGTGCAGGTCTGCCTCATTGGGTTGGGCTGTGAAAGAGGGCCGATACTCGAGGCAGCTGGGGATGAAATGTGTGCGAATGTTTTATGAAGTGTGTATCAGAGCAGAGCACTATTCTGCAGGGATTCAGACCACAAAGAAATAAGCCCTGTTGATGGAAAGCACACACACACACATATACACAAACATATAGGCACATTGATGCTGATGATTGCCAAGAAAGAATACACTGAAATTATCCTCATGACCTTGAGTATGAGGCTAAATTGCAGATCATTCATGTAGAATAATAGGTCATGGATACAGAATAATATTAAGGTAAACCTACTGCGGTAAACCTTTATTTTGAGATTAAACTCAAAAACTTTGTAAGCAAGTTGCAACTGAAGGCTTTAATGCCACTGCAGCGGCAGGCAACCGGTGGAGACAGCTGGATGGGCGCCGGCCTCTACTCCGACATCCACATCTATTAGTCATTAGATGTTAACACCCATCTACCTGCACTGTAATCCTGCATGTCCATCTTTTTCACACAGACTGAGGTATTTAATTCAAATGTCATCATCTTAACTAGTATTCACAGTCGTTTGGGTAAAGAGGCAAATGAGACATCCTGTAGATTGAGAACCTGAGAAGTGCTTGAGACTATGGGGGCTTGTGTAGCCAAGTTTTTTTTTTATGTTTTGATGTATTAATGCTGTGGCTCTTGTTCAGTTTACAATAAATGTAATGTAAATTATATTCATATGGTTTTATCAGACATTTTAGTGAGTTTAAACGAGTCCCTCTGTTACACCTAATGTTGTGATGTTTGCAGTTATTGCCTCCAGCTGTGAATGGTTTATAACAGTAAGAGCTGGAAACAAAAAGAGTGTAATTTGCTTCTATTAAAAATATGAATCTTGCTCAAATACTTTTTAAATTATTCAGCAAAAACCCAAACGCATTAGGTTGTGTCCCGCTCTTCGCTTCTAAAGAAGAGAAGCATTTATTGGCTTTTCAGGTCAGGCTGCAAAACAAACAGCTACAGCTCACAGATGATAATTACTGAATATAAACATCTGTAATTCAGTAGTCATAGCAGATGGCTTTATATATTAGGAGAAAACCTGTGTGCAGTAGGAGACTCCTTTTTATCCGCTTCAAATCATTTTGTGCCACTTAAACACAAGACCACTTAAAATTCCATTAGTGATGAGGTTAGCCTAGACTTGATTTTAGTTTGTTAGTCTGAAGCCTTCAGTTGGTTTTTTGACAGAAATCAGCTAAACTATGCAGCAAATTATATCTCTTGAATCATAAATTAGGCTGTGTTTGTCTGTGCTCTGATGTTTTTGCTACTTGCTCCCGTTAATCTGAGCAAATCACCTCTCATGAACAGAAACAGTCACTTGGCGATGAATCCATTTATTCATTCATGCTAGATCAGGCATATTATAGCATCATGTATCATAGAGCCGAGTTGTAAATGAACCAGTGGAGAAGGAAGTCAAATGGAAGTCTTGGAATGGCTGTTAACTATGTAATTGTCATTATAAGGTTCACGTAATATTCAAAGCTGCAGTTATTGGCATTTTTCTGTACGTTTGATTTACATTATATTCAGTGGTGCAATTTAATGTGTTCCAGCAGTAAATTATTAATGCCACTATTTT
Source organism: Crenuchus spilurus (assembly GCA_036984385.1). Classification (NCBI taxonomy): domain Eukaryota; kingdom Metazoa; phylum Chordata; class Actinopteri; order Characiformes; family Crenuchidae; genus Crenuchus; species Crenuchus spilurus. The sequence goes on along the minus strand of BRDA01066535.1, from coordinate 7,990 downwards.
CTGTACCCTCTGTTAACGCATTCAGAGGGATGAAATGCAGGATCTAAAACACACAACGGGATGCGAGCACTGAGACTAAACACTGAATAGAATTAAACAGAGTCTTAGTACTCAAAATGAACTGTTTTGTGAGAAAAAGGAAACAGTAACTGGATTCACAAATCTCGTAGAAAGATACTGTATGTGAGTAGGTATGAAATCACTTACTATAGTGGCTTGAAAAAGTCACCTTACAACCACAAACTTGTATATTATTGAGATTTTAAGTGATAGACCAACACAAAGTACCACATAATTGTGAAATGGGATGAAGATGATACATGGTTTTCAAAATTTTAATCAAATAAAAATCATAAAAGTGTGACGTGCAAAAGTATCCAGCCCCCTGTACTCTGATACCTCTAAACAAAATTCAGTGCAATCAACTGCCTTCAGAAGTCACTTAATTGGTTAATAGCTGTGTGTAATTTAGTCTCAGTATAAATACACCTGTTCTGTGAAGGCCTCAGTGGTTTGTTAGAGAACACTAGTGAACCAACAGCATCATGAAGACCAAGGAACTCGCCAGACAGGTCAGAGGTAAAGTTGTGGAGAAGTTTAAAGCAGGGTTAGGTTATAAAAACATATCCCAAGCTTTGAGCATCCCAAGGAGCGCTGTTCAGTCCATCATCCAGACTGTTCAGTCCATCATCCAGAAATGGAAAAAGTATTCTACAACTGCAAACCTACCAAGACATGGCCGTCCACCTAAACTGACCGGGCAAGGAGAGCACTGGTCAGAGAAGCAGCCAAGAGGCCCATGGTACAGAAATCCACAGCTCAGGTGGGAGAATCTGTCCACAGGACAACTATAAGTCGTGCACTCCAGAGATCTGGCCTTCATGGAAGAGTGGCAAGACGAAAATCATTGTTGAAAGAAAGACATAAGTGCCGTTTGCAGTTTGCCAGAAGCGATGTGCTGCTCTCTTGCTCTACCTTGCCTCATTCTCACTCTAGTATGCATCAACCACACTCTACTGTACCTTTCTCTCACCACCGTGCCTCATTCTCGCTCTAGCATGCCTCAACCTCACTGTATTGTACCTCTCTCTACTACACCTTGCTCTCCCTCAGCTGCACCTCAGCCTCACTCTACTGTGCCTCTGTCTTGCTCTGCCATCCCTCACTCTTTCTCTAACTCGCTATCACATGGCCACTGCATGCTTCGTCTTTACTAGAGATGGAACGATCGATCGGCTATGTATCGGTATCGGCCGATTTTTAATCAAAATATGCAATCGGCCGATATCTTTTGAAATTTAGCCGATCTCAAGATTTCTGTATTTCCAGCTAGCGTTTCATCAAGGAAGAGGAGCCCTCCGCCAACCACATCCTGTCATGTCCCTGCAATTCCTAGCTGAACCACTAGAGGGAAATACATACCCTTTTTTCGACAAACAGACTAAAACAGAAGGAGTCGCGAGTGGCTAAAGAACCTGTGTTCAGCTGCATGTGCGGATACAGAATGTCGTCAGTCTGGCAGTTTTTTACCTTGTGTGAAAAAAACATATCCAAGGCAATTTGTAAAATTTGTAAAGTCAACGTCCCTCGAGGAGGAACCAAGACAAAGACATTTAATACTACTAATCTAATACGACACGAGTACACCACGCGGCTGAATACAGTGAGTATCAGCAAACAGCAGAGCTAGCACGGTTAACTAGCTTACTGTTTTTTGTTAATAATAATAATAATAATAATAATTCAAGATCTACATTGAATGGTTGCAGCTTTCGTTTTAAAACAAGGGTCTATGTTTAATAGGTGCACTTTGACTTTGATAATGTATTTTTTTCGTTTGATAATCATTAATGCAGGTTTAATGATTAGAATTGCAGTATTGTCTGTATCTGTATAATTTACAGGTTAAAGGTTTAATGATTTTAGTACTGACCTTTTAATTTACTTTAATTTAAATTTGACTTTAAAATAATTATACACTTAATGTTTGCAGTTTTTTCGTTGTAAAATAACCATGGATCTGCATTTAATGGCTGAAATTTTGCCTGTATTTATTTCATTTACTGTATTTTTCGTTTTAAATTTATTAATCTAAATTTAATGACTGCAATATTGGCTGTATTTGTATGATTTAGGTCATTTACTCCTAATGTTTTTATAGAAGTGATGTTCACATGAGTTTGTTATTAACGGCAATAAACAGTTTCGACCATATTTCGTGTTTTGTGCCAACAACTGCTCCTAGATTTGCATGGCATATAGCCCGCCCTCGATGGGTATCGGCTATCGGCCGATCGCGCTGAAAAGGGATCTGAAATCGAAATCGGCCTCAAAAACGCCGATCGGTCCATCTCTAGTCTTTACTATGCCCTACTCTACTGTGCCTCACTCTCTCTCTACTGCAATTTGGCCTCATTCCACTGTGCCTCGCTGTACCGCACCTCAACTTCAAGTGTGCTGTGAATTATGAACAATGCCTTATTTTACTGCACTTTAACCTCACTCTAAGCACTCTCACTCTACTGCACCTCAACCTCACTCTACAGGACCTCAAAGTCAAGGGCTTCAACAGTACACGCACACATACACACACAAACAAACACACACTTGTCGTAAGGTTGACAGCTCTTGCATTAGTGAAGTGAGCCCCTGATGAAGTTCAATGGCACTCATGTCTTCGTCAGCTCAGCTAGACTGGAGAGGCACAAACAGTGTCAGCCAAACAAAAGCTCCGTTCTGGCTCCGACAGAGTTTGTCTTGCATACACATGACAAGAATCCCAAGCATGCTCTCTCTCTGTCTCTCTCTCTCTATCTGTCTGTCTATCTTTCTCTCTCTCTCTTTCATATATGGTAGTGGGCTGCACTCATTATCCATACTCTCTCCGGAGTCGGCCTTCACTGTAAGAGGAGATGTATGAAGGAGCCCATAGAAAGCCAGGCCTCTTAATAAAAATCATCCATTTTTGTCACAGCCTGGCAGTGTGAAGTGAAAAATGAATTTGCACAGTATCAATAGGTGATCTTTTTTTCACTTCTCCTCTTTCACTCTTTCGTAAAGTGGATTCCTCTGAAATGGGGGCAGCTCTGTGGCACCGTCGTGCTTTTCCTTCAAATGGCTTTGTCTTCAGTGAGGACTGACCCTCCGCTCGGCGCTCTCGTGAGGGCGAGGCTGCCCAAAGTCACACTTATCTTCCGTAAGTGATGAGTGTCAGAACCTCATCTTTTCCCTGGCCTCTTTAAAAGAGGGATGAGCCATGTGGGAATGGACTGAATTGCACACCTTCTAAGATGACAATTTAAATACATAGTTCCAGTTCTAAAATCAGACTGACTTTTGCACAAAAATCCCAATTATTTATTGTGTTGAATAATCTATGATCATAATGTTGACTGGCAACCATAACCTACTGTTGATGAGCCATGCATCCTGTGGAAGACAAATTTTTTTCATTGCAGTTATCATTTAGAAATTAGAATGGGTTCATTCAATGGTTCTTGTCTTTAGCTTAGAACTAGGCCTAACATTGCTACCAAACACTAAGAGTCAATAGTCATAGTTCTCTTATTTCTGTCAATATACATCAAAACTTCTCAACCTACTCCAGATCTAAAGTAAGGTCTTACAAACTAGTATGTGTTTTACAGCACAAATGTTTAACCCTTAATACCAATAATTATTTTAATGCTGTTAATACATGTTCAGTATTTATATACAATGAGCGGCACAGATAAAACATGTGATGAGCACGATCACGATACAAGTAAAACTTGTCAATATCTGTGCTCGTGCTGAAGGAAAATCCTCATTGGGTAACCGACTGTTTTCACGATCTGTGATTGGCCAGTCACACAGAGCGCACGCCCCTCCCTACACAGATGTGTCTCTGTGCGTGAGAGAGAGTGAGGCACAGCTCTGACTGCACAGACAGTCATTCAGTCACACACACATGCACACACACACACACACACAACAAAAAAAAAAATATCAGTTTGATCTTAAAATGTAAAAAAAATTAAAAAGGAAGTTGTGTTGAGTATGACAACTCTTGTTCATGAATAGTAAATAGTTCTTACTTTTGTGGTCAAAAACACTGATTTGAATCTCAATGTCGAGGTTGTTCTGTAAATAGTTTTCAAATAAACAATACATATAGCAACTTCTGATCAATCCATATCAACTTCAGACTTAAAATAATGTACGGATTTAAGCCCCACCTACTTCTGGTGAAACCACGCACAATTCCGGTTTAGGCCCCGCCTACTCCAAGTACAGACACAGATAATTTAGATGGTTGAACAGGTTAGGGCTGCAGCTAACGATTATTTTAGTAATCGATTATTCTTGCGATTGATTGATTAAAAAGAGTTTAAAAGTAATAGAAATACACAAAAAATAACTTAAGCTTTTTAATTAAACATTTTATTGCTTAAAATACAATAACAGCCTCCATTTCAGGTTCAAGTTTAAAACTCTTGCTTTTTTCAAAACTCCAAAAACAGAAGAGAAATACATTTTTAGAAATCACATTAAAGGTAAAAAGCAAAGATAAATTAAGGCACAATACAGTAAACATTGCTTTTTTATATATTCAACTTTGAATTTCAAGTCTGTGGGACAAAACTCTTGCTTTTTTTAAAGTGCAAAAACATAGAAATAAAATAAAATCACACTGATTTAAAGGTAAAAAGCAAACATAAATTAAGAATAATAAATAATTTCAAGTCTGAGATATAACAACATCCACTTCTAGGTTTTCTACATGTTGAATGAAATATTTTCTTTTTTACAAAGCCAACATATACTGAACAAGTCTCGCGGACAAAAGTCGACGTCCTTTGTAACGTAGTTTCGCGTCCCGTTCGGAGTCAAGAATCGTACCACTGTACGAGTGAAAGGAGGTACAAGTCAATATACAACATAACTATAACAAACATTCTTATTACAAGTCATATACAACCGAAACATTTTTTCTTTTATAAAGTAAGTTGTACATCTTTTGGATCTTCACCTACAACAATATAGAGTCTGAACTTTAATAAATAATAAGAATTAAATACAAACGAAAAATGGAAATTTAGTCACACTAAAATAAAATAAAGATACAAAAACGTGAAATTTTTTTCGTTCTCAAAACAGGGTGTCTGAACTTTAAGTTTCAACTTATATATTTTT
>BRDA01066533.1:17500-19327 GCA_036984385.1 Crenuchus spilurus | reverse complement strand
TACACACAACAGTATATTATTGATCACTTATTTTTTTGACATTTTAGGGGAAGCTGAGCTTCCCTTGCAGTCTTAGAGTAATCGCCCCTGGTACATACATATAAAAATTGGGACATGTGATGATCTAGAGATACTTGCATATACTTAACACATATGAAACATGATGATTTCATATAGATATCTACATATACTTAACATATACGAGACGTTATATGTATAATATACTTATTTACATGTATACACAGGGCCAAAGCTCCACCTACATAGGGCCCCAAACACGGAGTGAGCGCTGGGGGGGGAGGGGTGTTGCGTGGCATAGACTTCAGTGGTGGATGGAAGGATGGGGGCACACAAAGCATTTGTGCTTAGGGCACCCACATGCCTAGCACCAGTGCTGTGTATACAAGTGCATATATGTAATAAACATATGTACATTTAATAATGATGATGTAATATATTATATAATAATGTCTCTTAAGTACTTACAATCACATATTACAAATACATATAATTATTGCATAAAGATACTTATCAGTGTAAACAAAACCTGTAAGATCTCCAATTTTGTTGGTTTTTACTTTTTCAAAGTTACTCGGCATCAGATGTTACATTAATTTTACGTTAAAGAAGAAACTTTTCTGCTTCTCCTGTAAAGTTGATACTTTGGTCTCTCTGTCAGGTGCGAGAGTTTCAGGAGGAGCAGTGGAGGAGGAGGGCAGAGTGGCAGAGGAGAGAGGAGGAGAGACTAGCACAGCTCAGGGGAGAGATGGAGGAGCAGGCCCGGAGAGATAAGGAGAGGTAAGCAGCCGAGGCTTTAACACAAGGACGAGGAAGGACAGATAAACGACAGGAGTTTAGTCACAATGGCTACGTTTCACTTTCTTCAGCTTACAGTGTTACAGTGAACAGCTCACATCATTCAGCACAGCAGTGAGCTAAACTGCTGAGTCTGAGTATGAATCTCTGACCTGACAAGGATTTGATTTGAATACAGTTCTTCAGGAAATTATTAAATACATCAAAATTCCATTCAGTTTGCTGTGATTTTGCTGTGAGAACTGTTTATTCCTATCAGTGCCTATCTACACAGCCATACCAGACTATTATAAGTAGCCCTGGTTTGGAATTAACTTGGCCCTGGAGGTCATATATGTCATGTGACAGGGTTTACTGCATGTATAAATAAGTGAGAGTGTAAAACCATCATCACAGCTAAAGAACACAAATTGACTGATGTCCAAAAGGGCATGACGATGGAGTACCAGGTGAAGGGAGGTTGCATCTCAGGAACTGCTAACTTTGTGGAATGTTCTAGAGCTGCTGTAGTGAAGGTGTACTGAGAATGGACTTTTTGTACATTGAATCTTTCCCAATGACATATCAGTGGTGCCCCACGAGCCATTGATGCTAGACTCAGGCAAGTGGAACTGAGCATTCAACAGGCCACAGTGGACCAGGAGAAGTGCCTCCAGATACTTTAAGTACAGTTCATGACACGACCACTCACTAGTTGGCTGGTTATTCCCACTATTAGGTAGACGGTCATAATATTTGACTGTGTATTTAAGTGTAAAGTACTATTTCTCTTCATTGAACATTATAGTTGATTCAGATTGTTTACAAAAACAGATGGCTAATGATGGTTAAGTTGGCTGTTGACGTCTAGTGTTTGTTAGCTTTATAACTCCAGTTCTAAACTAAAGAATATTTTTCATATTCATTACATGTAAAGTGAGATAATTCAGCCTTTTTGATTTATTGTTGATACAGTTTGAATAGTAATTTACTCAAACTTGGGTTGAACTCGAGCTGTAAGCTTTGAATATT
>BRDA01066533.1:0-12500 GCA_036984385.1 Crenuchus spilurus | reverse complement strand
AGCAAAGCTTTATTCAAAGGATCTCAAAACTGTGGCTGTGAATCACAACTTGGCATTGAACAAAGAATGTACGTGAAGACATACGAGACTGTGAATGACGTACAATGACAGACAGTGACTGACACACTGGGAAGGCTTTATAGCAAACAATGATTAACACATAATGAGACAGCAGGGCTGAGTGATGACATGAAGTAACATGGGGGAGGGGACATGACATGGCATGTGGACGAGGTAAACAAACAGAGAGCACATGGAAAACATAAAGAAACAAATGAGGCACTTGGACAGAGGTGGGGCCGGGCTTACAGCTATAAGCCAAACTGATCAACATTAAAATAAAAAAGGCTTGAAATGTCACTTTACATGTAATGAACATAAAATTATCATTACAATTAAGATATGAACACCAAACTTTTTCAATATTCAATTTTTGTTGATCAGTCACTGTATACCTCAAAGGCATATGCACACTATAGAGTTTGCCCTTTGCTGTAGTAATAGTCTCTATACACAGTAAATCTGCCAGTGTTAAATCAACAGTATTAGAGTTAAATTAACACTGGGAGTGTTATATTTTGACACCCTCAGTGTTAATTTAACTCTAATAGTGTTGATTTAACACTGACATATTTACTGTGTACTTATTTGGGAAGGCTTTACACTAAATGTTGGTAGATGTTGGAATATTGCTGTGAGGGTTTGATTGCATTTAGCCACGAGCGTTACTGAGGTCAGGTTCTTATGTTGGATAGTTCTGAATCACATACAGCACTTCAACTCATGCTAAAGATATTGTATGGAGCTCTACCCCTCCAGAGAGCCCCCTCTAGCTGATGCATAGCATTGAGCATGGGGACCTGAGGCTCATGTGTGACTGCTCCATTCTATTAGTTTTCTTACTCTGTTGTTTTTCTATGGAGCTTATTCCAGTTGTCTGAGCACAAGCTAATGACTGCAGTAATGGGTGCATGAATTCGGGTCTCTGGACACTTATGGACACATAGTTTGACTTAACCTTCATCTTGGGTGTGTAACGTGTTGTGATTATTGATCTTTTTATGTAAACACTGATAACGAGCTGTTTTGTGTGTTGCAGATTGTGGCTGACCCGAGGGTGCGTATAGAGCAGGCGCTCAGGACAGCAGGCCTTCATCACACACCCTATGCCAGAGCTGTGCTCTCTGTGGTCCAGCCTCCGAAACCACCCCGGCGGGACACACACTCCACCATCCTCAGATCATGACCGCAAAGCTAAAGCCAGTTCACCAGGTCAGATCAGCACAACCTGTTAATGTTTCAGCTCCTGCCCAGGCACGGAACCAAAAACAACAATACAAAGCAGGATGCCCCAGACGTTTGCCCCCAAACAGGCACTGTACATAGACACAGTGTTTTTTTTATTACAGACAAGAGGGGACAAACACTGGCGAAAGATACAATGCTGTAAAAGAAATTAAATAGACTTTTTAAATGTGAATTTTGGATTGAATATGTCTGTCAAAATGGAAATAATGGGGAGGCTTTAAAGAGTTCTGCTATTTGACCTCTGATGGAGCCATTATTATATATTTTGAAAGACAGAGAGTGTGCTGCATGTATAAATGATGCTGAAACAAGCAAACTCAGACATACAAATGCTGCATTGGACTCACTGATTGTGCAGACTTATTGAAAATGTCAGTCGATTTGGAAGGGTACTTTGAAAAATGATTGACCTGTTAAAGTCAAATAGACATTAATAATGAAAAGCATAAGTCTGTGATATTTAGTTTCAGACTTCATCCTCGTTTTTTTCCTTTCCAAAGAAGAACTAATGTATTTGAGATGTTTTATTTATTCACAGACAGTAACATCAAATAAGAAATCACTTGAAATATACATTTACAATAGACCGTATGGTCAAAAAGTATAGGGACACCTGCTCATACATTGTTTCTTTAGTTGAAGTCAGGAGTGGTCAGGATGTTGGATGATCATCACCCCAACTCATCCCAAAACTGTTGGATCACAACAGATCCAGAGCTCATTGCTTGAGGCTTTATACCCCTCTAGCCCACCTAGCATTAGACAAAGTGCCAATAGATTCATGTTAATCTGCTCCTTATCAATCTTATTCTATTGGCAGTACTTCTCTACAGGGACTAGATAAGCTGTGTGGGCATTTACTCATCTGTGTCACTTAAAATACCTGAATTTATTCATTAGAAGTGGTGTCCAGACATGTGGACGTATAGTGAGTGTATCCATTTACACATAAAACACATACATAATACAGTCAAAAGGCATAGAGAGTCCATATGAACATCTGTGTTAAATAATACAAGTTTACACTCTATTTACACTGTACAAGTCAAAACATGGCGCCCAAAACAGGTTCACACAAATGTCCCAAGAGTCATAGAATGGCTTCCTGAAGGGTTCTTAAGGCAAAGTTCTTGATAGTGTCGGACAGCTGCAGCACTGCACAGTTTACCAGTGTTGTTTTACCAATTTAAACTAGGCTTAGGGTTAATCTGGGAGTTAGTCTGGGAATCTGGCCATGTCAAAACCCTAAATTAGCTGGTCAGACATTTGTTGGTGAATGGTGATGGGACACAGCTGACCGTTGGTGAATATGTTTAAGTGATGAACATCTTAAAGCAACAGATCTCATGTGTCTGTGTCAGGTTTCTCAGCACTAGTCTAGGGTACACACTCCTGGAGTTGTCCCTGCTTCAGTGCATCTGATTATCGAGTTGAATTGAGAGTGTGACAGCAGGAAAACTTGAGTTGTTAGGAATTAGTTGACTCTTGAGGAACACATTTAGTCATATCTGATTAATTATTCATGAGTTTAGGTAATCAGACTTAGTTTGATTCTGGATTCTTGAGACACAGCTGATTCTAACTGAGAGTGTACAGACGATCAGACAGTTGATTTGTTTTGAGTGTGATCAGGTGACCAGACACAGCGGATGCTTAATAAAAGTCATTCAGTGATCAGCTGATGGTCAGTGAAATTGTTTAGGTAATCAGTTGCTGTTGAATGGTTGCCGGTGAAATGATTTAAGCAATGAGTCCCAGGCGTTTCTTGATGAAGTGGGCCACCAAGCACTGTGGTCTCTGCTGATACTCCACCAGAACTTCATGTGGTGTGGAGATCTGATCTCCCTCGAACCGGTTCAGCAGAGTCACGCAGATCACTGCAGCTGCACAAACACTTGTGATGGTTAATAGTTACTTGCATAAAATATAAAGTAATTTACACTAATAATATTGTGATTAAGATATTAATTAATTTAGGTATAGTTGGGTAACTTTCTGACTATATATATTACTGCTCAAAGGTTTGGGATCACCCAGGATTTTCCATGACAATCTATACTTTTATTTCAGAGAGGCCCTATTATTATTATTATTATTATTATTATTATTATTATTATTATTATTATTATTATTATTATTATTATTATTATTATTATTCATTATTATTATTATTATTATTATTATTTATTATTATTATTATTATTCATTATTATTATTAGTATTATTATTATTATTATTATTATTATTATTATTCATTATTATTATTATTATTATTATTAATTTATTTATTTATTTTTCTAGACTATAATAAAGTCCACAAATGCTGCTGCTCCAGATACTCAGTCTTCTATGGTAGAAAGGTGAGGTAGGACAGTGTCACTGTGTTTAGTTCACAAGTTGTTGATGGTGAGTTTATAAGCTTTACTACAGCTGTTTAATCTCCACCAGAAGTTTAACACATTGTTGTGTGAGACATCACTGGACATGACTCTGTCCTACCTCACTCTTCTAACATAAACGTTTGAGTATCTGATGCAGCAGAATTTGTGGATTTTATCATCAAATCAAAACAAAAACACAGAAATAAAAGTCCAGGTTGTCACAGATGTTCAGTTTAATGTGTGATCCCAGCGGTAGTGTAGGTTAAATTGCCCTGAAATACTGTGATAAAGTAGTCCCAAGAAGCCTGATTTGACCAAATGAAACAAATGCTCTCATACTTGTATAAGAATTGTGTATTACCCCAAGAATATGATGTTAAACACAACACAGTGGGAAGTCTAATGAAACTTGTACCTTTAAGGTTGCAGACACGACACATGGCAGCAAACACAGTAGACTCCATCTCAATGTTCCTGACACCAACATCATGAGCCTTCCTCAGATACTCAAGCTTCTCCTCAGTGGAGAACGAGCATAGAGCACCGTCCAATCTTCCCTGGCCTGGAAAGGAAGAGGAAGCGATGTGAGAGACAAGTGGCAACTCGAGATATCAGCAGTATATCACAAAGAACGTTAATGATAGTTGATGAAAATGGAAGCAGAGCTACTACAGTGTGAATGTTCCTTACCTTCATAGAAGTCGTGTGTGCACATGGTGTTTCCAATGACGGAGGGAAAGTTGTGCAGCTCAGCTGAACACCTCAGGAGCTCTTTGGCCAATTCTTCATCCAGTTCAGTGCTCCTGATGATCACTTTACCCAGAACCACCTGCTCAAACTGGGGCCGGAAGAACGAGTCCACTGCTTTATCAGTGATCACCACAGTGCCTGGGGCAAGACCTTAAAAGACACAAGGACACGAGTTTGGTGAGAATTCAGTGCACAGTGAGATTTGTATTGGTGCCAGCTCCAGCTGATTTGGGTGCTGCAGTACAGAACTGCAAATCTATTAGCACTGAACTATTTAATGATGCCGTCTGCAGAAATCATTCACCCAACAATAGCTTTGAATATTTTTCCAGCTGCTCAGCCAAGACATGTATGGAGTCCAAATGTAGACGGAGCTGTGAGGCTAACGTTGCTAACAAACACTAGAACATGATGGTCACCTCGATAGCACAGTCGCTTCTGTTGAAATACACAACTTGCACAAACCACATCCAGATCTCAATTAAGACACGGGACACAGTTTGACTTAATGTGAGCCATAAAATGTATCACTGCTACAGGCAATGTTAAATATGAATTTAGAGTGAGAATCTCAGCATGGTTCTACCTGGAACATTTTCAGCCTTAACACAGTTCTGTTTACAAAGCAAAACATTGTTATACAGTTCTCACAACAATTTGCACCCCGGCTGTGAGATTAGTATTAATGGCACACTAGATTAAGCGAGTAGAAGAGGCCTGCTGGAGGTAATGGGAGTTCTGAGTACTCTATTTGTGCTTTGTGACTGAGAAATTGGAGAAATTTGGACTCACCAATGCCACCAGATGTTCCAATGCGGAAGAGGATGACATCACGGCAACGGGCATGGTACAACAGCTTAATGAGCTCATGCAGCATTATGGAGATGGAGGGCACTCCCATGCCATGCTGCACACAGATATGATGAACACAGTCATTGTCATTCAACTCACAATCGTAACAAAACATGTTTTGAATAATGTAATTGATGTGAGCTAGTTTGAAGAACAGAGCTTAGATCAGATTTGTGATGTGATTTTTAAATCACATGTCCTGCAGAGTGTAGTCCCAAACGACATCGAATTAACTTCTCCAGACATTTTGGATTGGCTGGATCTGATGCAGTACTGTTAGGCTACGGGAGACTCCATGCTGGTTGGAACTAAACACTACAGGGAAGCGGATCTTGGGAAGAATGGTTGCTGACTAGTGATGTACTGGGTTTTGTATTCTCTTACACTGATGGACAGCACAGGTCCCACTTTGTACATGGAGTAGCGGTCAGTTCCCTCACAGATGTCTCTGATGTCGTCTACGTTTCCAGGCAGCTCTAGCTCCTGATGGATGAACTGGGCGAAAGCTCTCATCCTGTTAGCACTGCCACCCACACACACAAACTATACAACACAAATGTACAGAGAAGAAGGAAGAAAAGAGATAAATAGGGTTAATCTTCATTCTGCACTGATGCACCCAATTGGTCTCACTACGCTCTGTTTTGTATTGTACGTTTTTGAGGGAACTGATGGGTAAATACACTGCTCAACAAAATAAAGGGAACACTTAAACAACACAATGTAACTCCAAGTCAACCACACTTCTGTGAAACCAACCTGTCCAGTTAGGAAGCAACACTGATTGTGAATCAATTTCACCTGCTGTTGTGCAAATGGAACAGACAACAGGTAGAAATGAGAGGCAATTAGCAAGACAACCCCTATACAGGAGTGGTTCTGCAGGTGGTGCCCATAGACCTTTTCTCTGTTCTCATCCTTTCTGGCTGATGTTTTGGTCACTTTTGCATTTTGTCAGTTCTCTCACCATAGAGGTAGCATGAGGTGATGTCTACAACCCACAGACGTTGCTCAGGTAGTGCAGCTCATCCAGGATGGCACATCAATGTGAGCTGTGGCAAGAAGGTTTGCTGTCTGTAAGAACAGTGTCCAGAGCATGGAGCAGATACCAGGAGACAGGCCAGTACACCAGGACACATGGAGGGGGCCATAGGAGGGCAACAACCCAGCAGCAGGACCGCTACCTCCTCCTTTGTGTAAGGAGGAACAGGAGGAGCAGAGCCAGAACCCTGCAAAATGACCTCCAGCAGACCACTAATATCCATGTTTCTGCTCAAACTGTCAGAAACAGACTCCATGAGGGTGGTATGAGATTTTGAGTATGATTCCAAATCCAGACCTCCAAGGGGTAATAATTTTGATTTACATTGATCATTTATGTGTTATTTTGTTCTTGACACATTCCACTATGTAATAAATAAAGATTTTCAACTGGAATATTTTATTCACTGAGATCTAACGTGTTATTTTAGTGTTTTCTCTTTATTTTTTTGAGCAGTGTACATTTTAATCCCAACAGTTCTTGTTATCTAACCAAGCTGCCACAAACTTTATATTAGCTAAATAATAGTGAACCATCTGAACAGCTCTAAAAGCTCATCCCAGCGGTCGTCAGTGGGAAACAAGCTGAGCAAGTGACATCTATCCTGACAAATGATCAATATAACACTATTAACAAACAGAGAGCCTTGTTCAGTCTAACAACATCTAATCACAGAGACTCTTTTGTAAAGGAACTGCATCTTCCCAGTCAAATAGAACCACCAAATATCCAGAGTTCACAGTCATGTTTAACTGTGAAAATGTAAGCAGGTAACACTTGAGACAAACTGGTTTATAAGACAATGCTTCATGGTTGTTTACTGAAACATAAGATGGCAGTGTTTCTTCCTCCTTTAGGACTTCTTAGTGTTTTTTTAAGCAGAAGTGACTGCTGCTGACAACAGCCTTCTTTACTGTTGAGTGTGAGTATTAGTTCATCTACAACCACCAGAATATTCATAATTTGTGTTCATAATTTAATTCTATAAAGTCAACTGTCATATATGTTAGATTTCCTCCATCTGCCTCCCTCATCTGCTTTGAAGGACCTCCACTGCCACCACTATAGCTTGTTGGCATCTTTCTGAACACAAACCTTGGTGTCCCCAAACATAGCGGGCAGGTTGTGTGTCTTGGTGCCCAGGTTGAAGTGGTAGAGGATGTCCTCCTCCATGGTGTCCAGATGAGGGTTCTTCACATACTGTACTTGCCTGTGAGAAAACAGCAGCTGCATCAAACATCAGCAAAACTTCCTCCAACACAGGATGTTATCACAGATATGCAACAGTGAAGGTTAACACTTAGGCTATTGGTTAGCTTCTGGTACACTATAATTTATACAAGAATCCTGACATTTCCATCACACATACGTCATAGCTTTAGCTTTGCTCTGGAGCTTTGAAGCAAACTGAGTTAATGGTTAAAAGAAGCTTATGTGCAGTTACAAGCTTGCATGTACAGTACAAACCACTAAGTGTGTTATTATCACTGAACCTAAAGTGTGTAATATAGCACAGCTCCATCAGAGGCCCACATATACATTTGCCGTTTTCAATGCTTATGATTTGCTCAAAATCAGGAATATTAGCACTGAGCTTTATTTCTGGCTCTAAGTACCAGGACAATAACAGCCACTTTTATTCACTCTACAACAGCAAATTGGAGGACATTGTAGAAAAATCTGAAGCTCAGTTGTGTTATTAGGGCAGTTATATATTTTTATTTTATCTTATTTCTATTTCTACTTATTGTAGCTCATATTTACTATTAATTACATAATTAATTAATTAATTAATTAAATAATTACTATTCAAAAGCAGAAATAATTGTTACTTCAGCTTCTCATATAAGGGAAAATGGTTATATATATAAGGTTTTCTAGTCATTATAAAGTGCCACATCAAAAAAAATTGTAAAAAGAAAAGAAAAAATGTAGTTAAAAAAATTATTAAAAATTTAAAAAATCATATATTTTATATTCTTAAACACATCACAGAAAGTGACATTTTTTTTGTTTTAAATGTTGATCAGTATGACTTATAACTCATGAAAATCTCAAGAATCTCAAATTATTATAATAATTTTGATTCAGGTTTTAGTAAATTAATATTCAAATATCAGCAACATTAATAAAAAAGTGAAATATGTCACTTTACATGTAATGAATATAAAATATGACCGTTTGAATTAAATTATGAACACAAATGATTTTTTTTCCACAATATTCTCATTTCTGGAGTGTGAATAAAGAAATGGAATACTCTGGAAAGTCTTAGCCCTGTGTAGTTTAGCAGAACTAAAGCGCCACATCTTGAGCTGATCAGCACATTACTGACAGAAGAGAAGCTGGTTTCTTACTCTATATATTCACTGTCCTCAGTTCCCATGCAGTTGAGGAGAATTGGGGCCATGGTAGCAGCTCTTCTTCACTCTGAAAGACACAGAGAGACAATTACTATTCAGTAGAACTTCAGTCGTAGGACGAATTAGTACATCTGCAAAAGAACGAGATTCTATTTATTAAGATACACTAATTAAATAAGAATAAATATTAAATGTGAATGAGGACATGTATAACTTGCCGTAGGTCAGTGATTTTTCTAGAAGAGTTCCTTTAATCCTGGATGATATGAAGCTGCATACTCTCGCAGTCTGATCTGTGTTTTAAATCATGAGCTGATATAGCTTCGGTCCTCGGCCCTCACAGTGGACTGATTGGTTGTGGAGGGAGGTGTAGTGTCTGGTCTCTCTCCTCTTTTCCACACCCACCTGATCACTCCCTCGTTCAGCTGGCTACTGATCTCAGGTGCACTCAACTTTCACAGACAACATAACACAAACTTGACGCAAACAAAACACAACATTAACCCCTCTGTGTGCGTGTGGAGGGGGGAGGGACTTAGTGTAAATGCAAATCAAGGTTTATTTTGTGGTGATGCTTTATCTACAGTGACCATTACACAATATTGTGGTAAATATGAACATCTGAGCGTGAGCTGGAATCCACGTGTGCATGACAAGGTCTTATCTCAGCAAGGATTCAAGGTTTTTCATCTGAAATACTCCACAATGCTAATACAAGGATGACACATGCGGATAAAAGCTTCAAAGGAATTAATCTATTACAACTATTCACATTCAGTTAAACAAGTTCTTTTACACATTTATCAGATTTATAATGGAGCTCAGATCTTTATTAAATAATGAACATCACAAACGAGTTCATAAACATCTAAAAGCCCAAATTCATGGCAGACTAATGCTGTAAATCAGAGGTTATCAAACACGGGCGGGTGATTTCACTACTTACAAACACCTCAGGGATGTGTAAGTAAGGAAATCATCAAACTGGGCCTCCTTTACTGGGCTTGGATAAGCATGAGACTCTGACAGGACTGGGCAGCTCCTGCAGTGACTGGCTGATTCACCCAATGTATGTGAAGGAACATTATTGCAGGTCCTTCCTGCCTGCTGTGGTTAGACTTTACAACCAACACTGATCTCAATAGACCACTTATAACCACTTCACTGATGTAAATATCTGACAAAATATTTTTGGACAATATATAGTATGTGAAGTGCACTATTCATTACAATACTGTGATATTTATACAGCATTATGTGCAATATTTTAATCCACCAATGTACAATATCCCATGTACATGTAACCTTCCCACCATCTGCCCCGTCCCAGCCCTGCCTCCACGTGCTCTGTTTGTTTACCTCGTCCACGTGCTCTGTTTGTTTACCTCGTCCACGTGTTCTGTTTGTTTATGTCTTCCATGTGTCTTGTTCGTGTCATGTCATTGTACAGCCCTGCCGTCTCATTACATGTTAATTATTGTTTGCTATTTAGCTCCACAGTCTTATGTGACCACGTCATGTTTTAGTATCATTGTATTTGTTTCATAGTCATAACCACAGTGTTTTGTTTGAGTTTTTGTAATACAGTCTATTCTTGGACATGCTTCAGCTCTCCACCAGCACCCTCAACATGACAGAAGAACAGTCATGTACATTTAGTTGTAAATATTCTTTTTTGAAAAGTTTTATTTTCCTTAAGTTTACATGAATTACTAAGAGTCTCTTTAATGTCTACTTCTATTACTGAGTACTTCACTGTCCCTTTGCTGCTGTAAACCTTTGAATTTCCCTATTGTGGGACTAATAAAGGATTATCGTGTCTTATCTTATCTGATCCCTGCTGTAAATGGTAACCCTGAAGATAACACTCACACATTCCTTCCCAAAATGTTAACGATTCTCTCTGAGCTGCTGACATTGGAAATATTCAGTGTTCTTTTACTCTATTCATTCTCCATTATTATCATTTAAAACCCCATTAGCAGCACAATGGGAAATGGATTTTAAATTGATTTTTATGTAAATTGCTTCATGATTAAAAATATTTTCATAGCTTTCATCTTCTTAAAATGACTGACGTTTTATTTAATTTTAAGATGAATATGGACATTCACTTATGAACTGATGGCAATTTAAAATAACTGAAGTAATTAAGCCAAATTAATTGGGTAATTGATAATAAAATGTGTTGTCTCTCTTTCTCTCTCTTGCTCTCACACACACACATACACACAAACACAAACTTCTTGGGTACTACTATATTAATGGGGACATTCAATTGACATTTGTACTTCCTGTAGCTGAGTAATCTTACACCTACACTTAAACCTAAACCTGACCTGACTAACAAAAGGCAGTCTACACTTAAACCTAAACCTGACCTCAGTAACAAAAGGCAGTCTACACTTAAACCTAAACCTGACATCACTAACAAAAGGCAGTCTACACTTAAACCTACACCTGACATCACTAACAAAAGGCAGTCTACACTTAAACCTAAACCTGACATCACTAACAAAAGGCAGTCTACACTTAAACCTAAACCTGACATCACTAAGAAAAGGCAGTCTACACTTAAACCTAAACCTGACCTCAGTAACAAAAGGCAGTCTACACTTAAACCTAAACCTGACATCACTAACAAAAGGCAGTCTACACTTAAACCTAAACCTGACCTCACTAACAAAAGGCAGTCTACACTTAAACCTAAACCTTAACTTCTTCAACCAAAAGACAGTCTTACACCTAAACCTACACTTACACCTACGAACCTAACTTTAACATCTAAATGTTGCTTGTTTAGTACTACACTGGACATTAGTGCGGCTAACATGACTGAAGATGACAAAAATCTTTCTGAGTAACATTTCTTAGCCTCACATCTTGGGTGGAAAACTAAAAAGCTGAAGTTCAGACACAACTATGTTTGGACTTTTCCTCGACTTGGTGCATTAATAAATGAATGTTACCTTCAGGGTGTTTTCACAAAGGAAATGGAGTCATTTAGAGTGTGTTCCAAATGATTTCTAAATGAGGCCACCTCACTATGTGCTGCTTTTAGTCCTCGCCTAGTACATGGGGTCTTTGGATGGCACCAGAATTATTTTACACAAGGACACTGTATGAAAATGGTACTGCTCATCCTCCAGAGTAAAAACAATGTACATCAAGCCTGAACGATACTAAAGTGAGTGGAGCCAGGGCAACATAAAAAAACATTAATTACAACACAATCAGCTTCAGTTGTGTTCTATTCTTTCTTGATGGAACCCCAGTGTGTTTAAACTTACTGCCCAGTGATGCCTTACCACAGTTTAACAGATAACAAATCCAGTATAAAAATATATTTCTGAAAACATCATTTCTTTAAAAGTGAAAGCCATGGGCTGCCATTGTGTGGATAAACAGTGCATGTCATCTTATAATAAAAGCTCATTTCCCAAATAAGCACACATCGTTTATGAATTATGATACTCATATTAGGCTCTATGAGTAACAGAAACACAGACAAGCGTGTAATGTTTCTGACAACCTGAGAGACATAGCTCAGAGACAAATAAGATTACAGCAACTGTGACTTCTACGCTTTAAATGACCAGAACAAGAATTTGACTGGCACTGAAATGTATAACAAACATTATTACTGTGCATTAAAGACTGTGCAGGTTTGACTGAGTCAGCTGCTGAGTAGCACCTGTAGCATCAGAACAACAGAACAGAGAACACATCCAGATCAAAAGGCAGTCTACACTTAAACCTGATCACAGTAACAAAAGGCAGTCTACACCTAAACTTAAACCTGAT
>BRDA01066531.1:0-15432 GCA_036984385.1 Crenuchus spilurus | reverse complement strand
TACCTGGAACAAAAATATTCCGAGATCTCGACTCGTTACCTGGAATACTCGTTAGTAGGGATGCTCATAAGTAGGGTTACCACTGTACTTAGACTTTTAATGCACGATGGTACCAACAATAACCTTCACAGATCAACAAATATTAAAGCTTTTGAAGAGTCACGTAATAATCTATTTGGTCTGGAAGAGGTGGAGAGCCAAGTTAAATAGAGATATTCATTTTCATACAGTACAGACTGCAGAGCAGTCAGTCCTGCTGGCCTTAACCGTACTGATGTACTGTGATCTATAAACATGCATACAGAAGGCTGCTGTTATGGCAGTGACGCTGGACTCTCGGAGAATCTTCACCTCTTTAGTGATAAATCGTAGCACTTCTGCTTTGAAAAGGGCAGCTTTAAGTGGTCATCACCCACTGAATGGCAAACATAAGAGGCTGCTGTGCTGACGTTAAGGCCGTAACTCACTGGTGTTAAAACCACAGGTCAGAATTATGATCCGATGTGAAAAGACACTTTACAATAATGTTTGCCTGCAGTGTTTTTCTTTTTAGGCTGTTTCAGCCCCCGAGACCCCCCCACCACTGTGAATAGCACATTAAAGTATCTATTCCTACATTTTCTTTCATTACTGTTGACTTGTAGCTCATTGCACGTGAAGTAGAGATTGGTAGTGGAATTTAAATTCATTAAAAATACACATTTTGAAAATCTAATACTATAAGGGATCACCATCTTTGTCAGGTCATTTTTGAAAATATTTAGTGTAAATGTTTTGTATGGTGAGACCTAAAAAATCTCAGCTAATATACAAAAGCATGATTATTAGCCACTTATTTTTATATCGTTAAATTTATTTAATATGAAAAAATGATGGCCATATGCAAGAGCAGCACAAAATCTTTAAAAGCATACAGTATGGACCTGATTTGATCTATTAGGCACCCCAGTCTTGCAGCCAGTCAGGTTCATTATATAGAAAAAATACACAATACACTCAGGGACAGGAGGGGTCATATACTGACATATACATTATTGAATCAGCAGGTAATATTTCTCTGACATATGTTTGCTTCTATGTTGTTAATCTGCTTTATTTTGCTATTTTGGTCATCTGTTCAGTGTGACATTACTACTAATTAGCTAACATTGCTTTCCTTCCCTCCTGACGCTCTGGTATCCAGCCGTATTTCAACACAAACACAAGTACAAACAGCAACTCAGTCAGAAGCCTGTTTCTCTTTAGACCGCTCACAAGCTCAACGGCTCTGTTCTTACTAATGTGTGATTGGCCGTCCCAGCGGTCACTCCGTCAGCGTCTGGACTTTCAAACCATCCATCCATCCATTATCACACCTGCTTAATCCTCTCTCTTTCTCTCTCTCTCTCTCTCTCTCTCTCTCTCTCTCTCTCTTTCTCATCTGCCTACCAGTCTGTGATAAGCCATCCATTTACATGCTTCTAAGTTGAACTTTTATCAAAATAATTCAGAATTTCTGCTTATTTTTACTAAAAAATGAGGCATAATTTTATGTAAATGAGGTCTATTGACCGTGCAGTCCAAACATAAGTGTAACATTGGTGTTAATGAATTGGAGTGAAGTTGATTTTTGATAAGTGAATAATAACACAGAATTGGGTGATAATTTTATATTACACGATTTTAACAGTTTATTAATATTTAATAATTAATATTTACTTAAAAATTGATATTTTATTTTAATAATAATAATAATAATTATTATTATTATTATTATTATTATTATTATGGTTATTATGGTTTTTATTAGTATATTATTAATAGTAACTAGTAATAAAATATTATGAATAATAATGTTTAAGTAATGTTTAAAATGTATGTATAATAATTAATATTTATTAATAATCAATAATAATAATTTTATGATTAAGCCTTTACCGCACCATAACCATGTAAAAGAATCTGTTTGATCAGGGGCCCCAGACATGACATTGCTTGGGGCCCCAGAACTTCTAAATCCGCCCCTGGGTATTAGTGATGGTTTAGTTCTAACAGTGTCTGAACTGAAGAGTAGTCTGGATTCTAACGTGTCTGTACTGGCTGAGATAATTCTCTTTATGGAATCAAAGCACCTTTGTACATTGCCTGGATAAGAGCGTCTGCCAAATGCTGTAAAAGTAAATGTTAACACATTTCTTACGTGAAGTTCTCATTGAAGCATACACTTCCCATACTGTCCTCTTCATACCTCCCAAGAATGGCTTCATAGTAATTTCTTCTTACTTTTCTTCTCTAAAACAAAAAACCACCAGCATAAAAAAACATTACTTAAATAGCCCTGATTGACAGTTTCTTGACCCTCCTCCACAAAGACCTATAAATGTTGATTGATCTGTGTCAAACATAAAGTCTCCTGATGAAGACATGGCACGTATTTATGGCAGTGCCATTCCCTAATCTGACATAAAGCCCATTCAGACGGGATAAAATGTACATGGATGTTTTCTATGCTAATTTCTTCTGCTACTGGAGCTCCTCTGTCATTTTATTCCCATCCAGATCAGCTACATTTGTGTTGTTCTGTGTCCAACTCTGAGACAAATATAGTGAATTATTTTTTAAGGTAACTCAATGCTCCTCTGATCATTTAAGTCCAATCCAATCCAAATCGCTGTGACTTTTAAGGCAGGTGTCATCTCATGTTGGAACAAATACCTTTTTGGCTGCTGATACTAGCAGTATTTAGTCTCAGACATCCAACAAAAGCCTTCACAAATCACCAAAACATATAGTCTGGATTGAAAGTGTTCCCCTCTGTACTCTACCTGGGGGAGCTTTTTCTGAAATAAAAAATAAACTAAAATGAATGAGAAAAGAGATCTGAAAGGGGTGGGGCTAAAGTTACAGTCATTACTTACTAGCTGTATCTCTGAGTTCCTTAATAATCTGAAGGTAAATACATAAAACTATTAGACTGAAATGGCTAATAGCTCTTTTTTGGATTTCTTAATCTTGAGTATTCTTCTTTTATCTGATTTCTTAATTTGATGTTTTGCTTTTATCTGATTTCTTAATCTGATATTCTGTTTTTAACTGATTTCTTAATCTGATATTTTATTTGATTTCTTAATCTTAGTATGTTGCTTTTTATTGGATTTCTTAATCTGAGAATACTGCTTTCATTTGCTTTTTTAATCTGAATATACTGATTTTATCTGATTTCTTATCCTGAGTATTCTTCTTTTAACTGATTTCTTAATCTGAGTATTCTTCTTTTAACTGTTTTCTTAATTAGATATTCTGCTTTTATCTGATTTCTTAATCTGATATTCTGCTTTTATCTGATTTCTTAATCTGAGTATGCTGTTTTTTATTGGATTTCTTAATCTAAGAATATTGCTTTCATCTGCTTTTTTAATCTGAATATACTGATTTTATCTGATTTCTTATCCTGAGTATTCTTCTTTTAACTGATTTCTTCATCTGAGTATTCTTCTTTTAACTGATTTCTTAATCGGATATTCTGCTTTTATCTGATTTCTTAATCTGATATTCTGCTTTTATCTGATTTCTTAATCTGAGTATGTTGCTTTTTATTGGATTTCTTAATCTGAGAATACTGCTTTCATCTGCTTTTTTAATCTGAATATATTGATTCAGAATATATTGAATATATTGAATATATTGATTTTATCTGACTTCTTATCCTGAGTATTCTTCTTTTAACTGATTTCTTAATCAGATATTCTGCTTTTATCTGATTTCTTAATCTGAATATGTTGTTTACATGACCACTTGATTAATCAGATAACTGCAGAAATCTGATAAAGATCCGATTATTAAGTACATGTAACTGTACTCACTGTTGAGCCTTGTGGAGGTGTTGTGGGCTTCATTAAAAACATTGATGAAAAGAGGTGCTTACTTAATGACCCCTGAGAAATGCTGGTCATCTAGAAATGTTAAAAGATGGTTGAATGAAAATGTGCAAGACCCTATGTGTAGTATGCATGGTAATCTGATGAGTTTGGTAATTAAATGTCTGTAGTTGTGTAACATAAATGAAATACAAAGCAGGTCAACAAGTCACTAGATTTGCAGGTAAATTTTGCCCTCTGGCCTCCTGGAGGCATCATTAACCATTTAGATCAGCTGGAAAAAGTATTAAGGGTTTGGAAAATGTAATATGTAAGACTCCCAGAAGGAAAAATCTCCCGTCTCATCATTAACAGAGTGAAAAATGTAAATGCTGAGGCACATCATCTGCCATCATCTCAGCAGCCGAGGGAGCCATGTTAACACCTTCAGCAGCAGAAGAGATTAAAAGTTCATCTCCAGGTGTTTTTCCTGCCTAATTAGTGACCTAATAAAGATGGGGGTAGAAGGTCTAACCTGAGTTTGTTGGGTTTTTGTGTCTCAGTTGTAGCTTTATGCAGAGGAGCTGCCCGGTTCCTCTCCTCAATTATTAACGATGAAACGACTAATTGCTCCTTTAGGGGGAGGGTGAAATATCTGAACTGAATAGAAATGAAGTGAGTCACAAAAGCAGATACAGCAGATATACGAGTGTGTTCTGTAAACAGTTTAATGTGCAATTTAAAAAATATTCTAGCTTCACACGAAACAGAACATCTGAAAAGACAGTCTTGAGGAACTGAATGAGTTTTAACTTCTGGCATCAGTCAAAGTAAGAGGTCAGCCAGTGACTGAGTGAATTTCACATGGCTTAAGAGTGAGTGAGTGAGTGAGTGAGAGAGTGAGTGAGAGAGTGAGAGAGTGAGTGAGAGAGAGAGTGAGAGAGAGTGAGTGAGAGAGTGAGAGTGAGAGAGAGAGTGAGAGAGAGTGAGTGAGTGAGTGAGTGAGTGAGAGAGTGAGAGAGAGAGTGAGTGAGTGAGTGTGAGTGAGTGAGAGAGTGAGTGAGTGAGAGAGTGAGTGAGTGAGTGAGTGAGTGTGAGTGAGAGAGAGAGTGAGAGTGAGAGAGTGAGTGAGTGAGTGAGTGTGAGTGAGTGAGAGAGTGAGTGAGTGAGAGAGTGAGTGAGAGTGAGTGAGTGAGAGAGTGAGTGTGAGTGAGTGAGAGAGTGAGAGAGAGAGTGAGAGAGTGAGTGAGTGAGTGAGTGAGTGTGAGTGAGTGAGAGAGTGAGTGAGTGAGAGAGTGAGTGAGAGAGTGAGTGAGTGTGAGTGAGTGAGAGAGTGAGTGAGTGAGAGAGTGAGTGAGTGTGAGTGAGTGAGAGAGTGAGTGAGTGAGAGAGTGAGTGAGAGAGTGAGTGAGAGAGTGAGTGAGTGAGAGAGTGAGTGAGAGAGTGAGTGAGTGAGTGAGTGAATCAGTATATGAAAAGTCAGTGATTGTGTGACTGAAGAGTTAGTGACCATGTCAGTGAATGAATTAGTGAAGAGTTAGTGACCATGTCAGTGAATGAATTAGTGAAGAGTTAGTGACCATGTCAGTGAATGAATGAATTAGTGAGTGAAAAGTCTAGTGATCGTGTGACTGCGTGAGTGAGTGAATAAATGAGTTTGTAAGTGTCAGTATGCTGCCATATATTATATGTGAGATGTGGCATATATTTATATTATATATGAAATTATGAACACTGAGTGGGGCCCTAATTACGATCTGTCATTAATATTTATTCCAAACATTAGCCATGTCGTTTTCCACCAAAATACTCAAGAATATAGCAGAAGTTTCCAATACAAAAAAAGTTTATATTAGAGTGGACATCTCTCTCTCAATGAGCAATAACACCAATCTGTGGAGGGTCAACGGTCACCACACCAATCTCAGAAACCCAGCAGCTCATATTCTGTAAGTAAAGCCACTTCTTCAGTGACCAGTAACTCACTCCATTAACATTACTGCTGTGAACAAGCTGACCTGTATGACCGGACACGCACTGACCACTGCTGTGGGGATTCACAATAAGAATTTATGATTCTGTCCAACTTCACAAAAGGTAGGCGACCTCAGTCTGGACATAAACTAGCTGAGAGAGGCAGAGCTGAGAGCACTGTTTCCTAATCCATACAGAACATCAGAGGCAAGTTTCTTCAAGATTTACACTAATTAAACCAAAGTTAAAGCTAAGGTTCACTCAGAAATCATATTTACATACTTTTCCACTAACCTCAGATGTTTTGATCAGATAAGACATGTTTGGAGTCCAAATTTAGCTTTGTCACAACTAAGGCTGCGAGGCTAATGTTGCTAACAATACAACTCAGTAGTCACATACACAACACTGTTTCTGTAAACACGTCACTCAAAATCTAATCTAGATCTTATTGAAGGTATCACAGACTAGTGGATGTGGTTTAGGTCACAGAGGTCACAGATTACTCTGAGCTTTAAAACTGAACAAAAACCTGTGTACCTCCTGTACTGTGCACTGATACATTATTCATGGATCAATGCACAATTCTCAGGGTGAAATAGCCTACAGTATGTCCTGTGCTATGTCCATGAAGATAACTGATGGCTTTAATTGCTCACTGAAGTGGAAAGTGATCAATGGAGACGGCTGGACAGGCACCAGCCTCCACTCTGACAGCCACAGATATTAGCCATCATAAATAAATATCTACCTGCACTGTAATCATTCATGTAATCATACATGTTAGACAACCAACAAGACAACCAACCAAACAAACTTTAGACAACCAACAAGACAATCAAACAACCAATATTTAGACAACCAACCAAGCAAGACAATCAAACAATCAATATTTAGACAACCAACCACCAAGACAACCAACCAAACAAGACAACCAACCAACCAACAAGACAATCAAACAATCAATATTTAGACAACCAACCAACAAGACAACCAACCAAGCATTAGATAACCAACCAACCACCAAGACAACCAACCAAACAAGCTTTAGACAACCAAACAACAAGACAACCAATCAAACAAGCCTTAGACAACCAGCAAGACAATCAAACAACCAATATTTAGACAACCAACCAACAAGACAACCAACCAAGCATTAGACGACCAACCAACCAACAAGACAACCAACTAAACAAGCTTTAGACAACCAACCAACCAACAAACAAGAAAACCAACCAAAAGAGCTTTAGACAATCAACTAACCAGGATTTAGACAACAACCAACCAACAATCAACCAACCAACCAAGATTTAGACAACCAACCAACCAATAATAAACAAGACAACCAACCAAGGTTTAGAGAACAAACCAATCAACCAGCAAGACAACTAATCAAGCTTTAGACAACCAACCAACCAACCATCAACCAGCAAGACAACCAATCAACTGAACTTTAGACAAGCAACCAACCAACTAACAAAACAACCAAACTAAGCTTTAGACAACTCAGAGTAGGATTTACTGACTTCAAATCAGTTGTACTGATGACGAGTATAACAAATACAGTGAAATCCAAGATCAGTCCTCTAGCAGCCCTGATGCTGTCTGAAGTGTCTGTTTGTAGTGAGGTTTTATTAATTTTTATAGCTCACAGTAAGCCTAAAAGCCTACTTCTGGCTGCCAAATTACAGACATACAGTCTGTCTTAATACCTAGTGAGCTCTTTACATAGACAGCATTTTATACCACAATATAAGTGCCTCCAAGAAGAAGGCTGTCTCAATTTTTAGATACCTCAAAACCCTGCCCACTGACGTACCTTATTTTGAATGAATATTGAGAGAGCAGCAAAGCAAGCAGCGATATTTAAAAATGTAAATTTTTAGGAAGGGTAAATGCTGGTGGGTGGGAATAAGTGATGTCATTGCTGTCTAACAAGAGCATGTCACATATACAGTGCTGCTTGAAAGTTTGTGAACCCTTTAGAATGTTCTATATTTCTGCATAAATTTGACCTAAAACATCATCAGAAGTCCTAAAAGTAGATAAAGAGAAGCCAGTTAAACAAATGAAACACAAATATTAGACTTGTTCATTTATTTATTGATGAAAATGATCCAATATGACATATTTGTGAGAGACAAAAGTATGTGAACCTCTAGGATTAGCAGTTAGTTTGAATATAAATTAGACTCAGGTGTTTTCAATCAATGTGATGACAATCAGGTGTGAGTGGGCTCCCTGTTTTATTTAAAGAACAGGGATCTATCAAAGTCTGCACTTCACAACATGTTTGTGGAAGTGTATCATGGCACGAACAGAGGAGATTTCTGAGGAGCTCAATAAAAGAGTTGTTGATGCTCATCAGGCTGGAAAAGGTTACAAAACCATGTCTAAAGAGTTTGGACTCCACCAATCCACAGTCAGACAGATTGTGTACAAATGGAGGAAATTCAAGACCACTGTTACCTCCTCAGGAGTGTCGACCAACAAAGATCACTCCAAGAGCAAGGCGTGTAATAGACAGTGAGGTCACAAAGGACCCCAGAGTAACTTCTAAACAACTGAAGGCCTCTCTCACATTGGCTAATGTTAATGTTCATGAGTCCACCATCAGGAGAACACTGAACAACAATGGTGTGCATGGCAGGGTTGTAAGGAGAAAGTCACTGCTCTCCAAAAAGAACATCACTGCTCATCTGCAGTTTGCTAAAGATCACGTGGACAAACCAGAAGACTATTAGAAGAATGTTTTGTGTACAGATGAGACCAAAACAGAACTTTTAGGTTTAAATGAAAAGTGTTATGTTTGGAGAAAGGAAAACACTGCATTCCAGCATAAGAACCTTATCTCATCTGTGAAACATGGTGTAGGTAGTATCATGCTTTGGACCTGTTTTGCTGCATATGGGTCAGGACATCACATATGGGTCACAATGAATTGTGAATTATATCAGAGAATTCTAAAGAAAATGTCAGGACATCTGTCCATCAACTGAATCTCAAGAGAAGGTGTGTCATGCAGCAAGACAACAACCCTAAACACACAAGTCGTTCTACCAAAGAACGTTTAAAGAACAGTTACCGAAACGTTTAGTTACAGCTACTGCTGTAAAGGGGGTCACACCAGATACTGAAAACAAAGGTTCACATACTTTTGCCTCACAAGTATGTCATATTTGATCATTTTCATAAATAAATAAATGAGTAAGTATAATATTTGTGTCTCATTAGTTTGACTGGCTTCTCTTTATCTACTTTTAGGACTTGTGTGAACATCTGATGATGTTTTAGGTCATATTTATGCAGAAATATAGAACATTCTAAAGGGTTCACAAATTTTCAAGCAGCACTGTATGTACTCTAAGGGTGGATGATGGTTAGAACGTTGACTATTTAGCTGCCTGCATAGACACTAGTCAGACAGCTCACTAGATATTGAGATTGATCTAATATGTGAAGAAATATTAAAAGAACTGTGAGTAGAACTCGGCTACAGTGCCAACGGAAAATAAAAAATATGAAGCTTAGACGAATGCAATGCTAAGAAACACTGGAGGCTTGTGTTTGCTAGCAGTAGTAGCCTCACTGCTTTAGTTCTAAACTAAAGAAGCAAAACTTGGGCTCTAGATATGTCTTGGCTGGTTGACTACATGTGACAAAAGTATGTAAATATGATTTCTGTGTGAACCACGTGTATATGTGCAGACCAAAATAATCAGACCGTGAAGATATTTGAAATTATAGAGAAGTTTGAGATGCATGGAAGCTGAATTTATATCATAAAAGCAGCTACACATGAATCTTCTAGGTTCAATGACAAAATCGTTTTTCCTGTGTATAATACTGATGGCCAGTGCAGCTGTTGGGGAGCAGGAAGACTGTAAACTGTATGTATCTCTGACCATCAGGATGGCAGCTGGACAGCACATGGGTGAGATTAATGGATTCTGTGCAACCCATAAATCTCAGCGGTGGCCTTGGCATCTCACGGCCTGAAAGATGCTGCGATTAACTGTAATGAGCAACCATTACTGACCCTGTGTGTGACTCCAGGACCATGGTAAACACTGACCTATCATAGCTGGACACTATAAGTCTTCATATCACGCTGATTTGCAGTGACTTGTTTCTCCAGACCAAGGTCAAAGCTTTTAAACAGGTTAACACAGCTGTCAGAGCCAAACTAACAGTATTCCAGCTCTCACACTAAAGAATGTTTTCTTATTTATGAGATGATTGTGGTTCTTTCAGAAACTCATCCTTCATTACGTAGGAATGACTAGTTTTAGGTTCATAGACATAGACTGTTGTGAAACTCATTTTGATCAGTTTGAAATCTGGTTACTGGTGAAAAATCCAAATCGGCTCCTTCTTTTGGACAGTGGACTGGCTGGTATCCCAGATATTCATCAAGTTCAATAAAATGAGGACAAACAACTTGTGTTCAGCCTTGCACAGCATTGCATTCCTCTTTTTTCATTGCCGTTGTAGCCAAGTTCTATGTAAGTTCACTCAAGAGTTGTTTCAATAGTTCTTCAACTCTGGATCTGGTTCTGTAGGTTGTCCATAATTTATTCTGCAGAGCAGCGTCAATCCAGTCTTTAGTTTCATTTCGTTTCAGCCGGTCCAATCATGCGCATCCTCATGATTTTGTGACTCTATCAATCAATCAATCAAATTTTATTTATAAAGCGCTTTTTACAACTGATGTCACAAAGCAGCTTTACAGGGTTAGTAATAACAGACATTAAATCATTCATCCCTAATCCCCGGTGAGCAAGCCAACGGCGACAGTGGCAAGGAAAAACTCCCTCAGAGCTGGAGGAAGAAACCTTGGGAGGAACCAGACTCACATGGGGGACCCATCCTCCTCTGGTCTACTAATTCTAAGTTTGTGATGAATCATAATCATATGATCTTGTTGTAAAGTTCAGGTGAGCTGATATGGTGACAGTAGTGGGACAGGAATGATGATAGTGGTAGCAATGGTAGCAATGACTCTAGAGCAGGGGTGGGCAACTCCAGTCCTGGAGTGCCGGTTTCCTGCAGTTTGGTGATCTACCTGATCAAACACACCTGATTCAACTCAGAGGGCAATTAGCATGTTTAATTGTAGTGTCAGAGCAGTGACATCACTGCTCTAGAGTTTAGATCACAAATGTTGTGACATACTATATTGGATGGGGTTTGGGCTGTACTGGGTGGGGTTTTTGGCAGAGCCAATCCTGACCAATGTGATGCCCTAGGCAAGACTTTGGCTGGTGCCCTTTGCAACATTCATTCATTAATCATGGTGTTTACACACTCACACCCCTGGTTTAGGTGTTATTTATTTTACAAACAAAACTATTAAAGAGAAACTGTAAAACATTGATCCATCCATCCATCCTGCCAGCTATCCATCCATTATCATCTGCTTAATCTTGGTCAACAAGATTAGTCCCCAACACCTTCAACCCCTTCAGTAGGTACAGGGCAGGGCATTACACTTAGCCAAACCCAAGACATGGTGCCAATCCATCACTGGTATTAAAGAAACAAGTGACAAATTATTAACACAAGGGTTGTTCACCCATTTAGAGGTCCAAAGTAATATAACTGTGAGTGCTATATGTCAACGCTAAGAGAGAGAGCACCTTTTCCTCCTCTCTCTCCTGGGCACGGTCGCTATCCTCTACCGTGCCCATGTTAGCGCATTCACCCCCATAACATTATTTTTCAGCGAACGTGTTGTATGTTCAAAGAAGAAACATGCATGGGCAGTCATAAAGGCACCTCTGCTTAATAGTTAGTTGTGCACAATTTGGCAGTGAGGACAACCTTTAAGCATTTCTTGTGGACATCTTTAAGCTCACACTTCTGAGCTGGTATTTTCTCTCTCTCTCTCTGCCTTTGCAGTTTGTTCAAGCTCTTGAATGTTTGCAGAGTTCTTTTCCGCAATAGCAGCTCTCAGCTCATTCCAAAGATTTACAATAGGATTGAGCTCTGAACTAATTCCTGGCCATTTAAAAACAGTCTAATTGAGTGCCCCGAGTGGATCCAAGGATCGTGAGTTCGGTCATGCTGCTTGCTATTGAGAGCTGAATTGGCTCTCTCTTCAGGTGGGCAAGATGGCACACTCTCCCTACACAATTAACCATGTCGACTGACTCGGGCGTCTACCAGGTGATCCATCAGAACTGGGAATTTGCGCTTTCCTCTGAGTGCTTGCTGCCTGGTGGTGATGCATCGTCAGCAGTTCGGAAAATAGGGGCTTGACATCACTGGTATGGGAGGAGGCCTGTGCTCGTCTGCCCCTCCCAAGTGAGTCAGAGACATTGCAAGTGACAGTGATAGGTAGAGTTGATAAAAGAGGTGGGGTTCATTGGCCACTAACATACATTGGGGGAAAAATCTGAGGTTAAATTATTTTAAAAAACAGTCCATTTGTTACTTTTCTACCATTCCTGCATGCTTTTAGATGTGTGCTTTGGGTCTTTGTCATGCAGCAGGACCCATGATCTTTTTCCCAAACCACTTTTCTGAGGGTAGGACATTTCGCTCTAAATCTCTAATTCTCTGATTTCTTGATTCCTGTTATACAGTCAAGACTCCCAGCACCACAAACAGCAAAACAGCTCAACATTAATTTTCCTCTTCCCTCCACATCCTAAGAGTCCCATGCTTGGCAAACTTCTTAATAACATTGCATACCATTGAAACAGGAATGCCAGGGTGTTTGGAGGTGGCCTTATTCCCTTTGAAGGTCTTGTGCTATAATAATAGCACTTTTGATGTCCTCAGACAGCACCTTTGTCTTCACCATTATGACAAAGGAACAGCAAATAACGTGGGTTTTAAAACTCTGATGTCATCATTCATTGGCTAATTTATGTCACATGGGCACTGAGAATTTAGCACAGGTGAGTCAAAATGTGCTTTGATACTGATTTACTTTAGAGGGTGCCAATACCAGTACCACAGCAAGCTTCAGGTACCAAAAATGATAACCCGCAGGCCGGACTGTGGACATGCTGGTTTTACACAGTGATGGGAAGTATGGGAGCTCACAGAAAGTCCAGATTCTACACACTATGAACACTGAACATACGCTCACTTTAACTCCTCTGGAGTAAGATGAAAAGAAGATGCAGTCTATATAATGACTGAAGTGGTGGGTCTGGACAGGGTTGAGATCATTTGAGTATCCACTGGTTTCACTGTCAAACTGCTTCCACAAATTTCAATGGGACCAAGTTACTGGAGAGGGGGAGTTGTCAGCGAGCCGAGCAAGTTCACATGAGCGCTGTAGAGTTGGCCAAGGGCTGAACAAAACTTTATTGGCATGAGAAAGTTAGCCGAGGGCCAAGTGACTGCGGGAGTTAGGGCTGAGCGAGATCATTTGTGTGCAGGATGGTTAGCCCTGGGGGAATTCCTACATGTGGAGGAGAGTTACTCCTGAGCAAGTTCACATAACCACAGGAGAGTTAGCAAAGGGCCAAGCGAGGATATATGAGAGCAGGAGAGTTAGTCGAGGGTTGAGCATTTTCATGACCTTGTTCCAAGTATATACGTTGTTGATACAGCATCGCACTTCAGTCATAATAAGGCATAATAATCTCAGGAAGGGTTTCTGCTGGTCCTGTACAATGAAGGACGTGAGCTCATCTCTCACTGCTCTTTGAGAAACAAATTCCCTCAAAAGTTATCGGGTAGGAAGAGTCAACTAAAAATGAGGCCAAACTCATTCATCCTGGTCTATTTCTTCGTCCACTTCAGTGAGTTCCTCATCATCCAGAACCATGGAAGCATGAAGCTATCTGAGAGGTTTGTTTTGTGCATTCATGGTCATAATTTGCTGTGGCAGTGCTGGAGAGTCTTCAGCAGTTTTGTGTGATTACTGGTTTGAAGATGATGTTGTTCTGTCCTTTCAGCTTCAGAGAAACCACTCCGATATGCTTAGCGGTTCTTTTATGTGGTGAGAAATGGAGAGACGATTTAGACCTAAACCACCACTTAAATAGCAGTACAACAATGGCACATTTTCAAATCAGCAGATGCATTTTATGAAAGATGTTTATATTCTGCTAAATCATCTTTTCCACTGAATCTACTAGAACTGTGGTTTTCAACCTGGGGGCTGTGGTACCACAGTGGGCCATTGTGGTGCTACTAGGGCTCTGTTGTAGGTGAAACTCATTGATTGATCTGGAATATTACAGTCACATGACTGACAAAAGTAATTTGTGGATTTGCAAACTAGTTACATTAATTAGTGCAAACATCTCTATCTTATTGTATGACTTTTACCCATCATGGATAATTGATTAAAAACAGGAAACGTCACAATAAAAGATGCTAAGGATGGACTATCCAACTGGATGACTGGCCAATAGAGGGCGCTCCAAGGTGGAATAGTTTATAATTTTCATTTTTTAATCAATCAATAACTACATATTTTGAGTATTTATGTGCTTAACGTGTTCAATAACAGGTATTATATAAAATATATTGGCGGAAATTAGCTTCCTGGTTCATTCTCTCTCTCTTCTGATTGGACAGAAATTTCATCCAGTCAGAGAAATATAGCAGCCAATCACTAACCTGCTGACAAGATACACGCATAGCAACAGAAGTTTAGCCAATCGGCATCCTTGAATCTGTTGCCTAGGATGCTTCATTTATCACAACAGCAGAGTCAGTCAGTGGTTTTCAGAACATCTGACATTATTGACATGTAATACATGATATTGATATCTTGTATAATGCAGTTTGTGTTCAGTACTATTGGGATGGTTGTGGAGACTGACTAAATATCGCTCAAACAGCCCCACCTACAATACTTTCACCAGCCGACACTGCATATTAGCCTTGTTGTGACAGTGCTTCAAAAGTGCTTTTTTCTTTGCAGTTTTTTGGCTTCATGAAAGAACATTTTGTGGTGGGTTAAGTGGCCCATGAGTTGCATATGGTTGGAGGCCCTGTACTAGAACATCTATTGTGCCAGTTTCCTAAGCTGTGGAGCATTATTAGCAGTTGTTTTGACAATTAATGCATGTCCGCTGGCAGTCTGTTAGGGTCAAAAGTCACCACACCCCTCCTCCAATGCGTATGGGCAGCATGAAGTGACATCTTTTCACAGAAACCCCACAGTGTTCTTCTGTACGCTTGGAGAACAGCGCACTGACCCAGTCGCAGATGGCCTGAAAACAGCTGGACTGCAGCCAGTGGCACTTCTGCACTGCCAAACACCACTTTCATCATGTTCCCCCTCCAGGAGAAATACTGCTGCAGTCACAGTCACTGACTGACCACTTTATTAGAAACCATGTATGTCCACTCACTGTCCACTTTATTAGAAACCCTGTATGTCCACTCACTGTCCACTTTATTAGAAACTCTGTATGTCCACTCACTGACCACTTTATTAGAAACCCTGTATGTCCATTCACTGTCCACTTTATTAGAAACTCTGTATGTCCACTCACTGTCCACTTTATTAGAAACTCTGTATGTCCACTCACTGTCCACTTTATTAGAAACCATGTATGTCCACTCACTGTCCACTTTATTAGAAACCCTGTATGTCCACTCACTGTCCACTTTATTAGAAACTCTGTATGTCCACTCACTGACCACT